>VWPW01020786.1:333400-416230 GCA_013389825.1 Crypturellus undulatus
CCGGCCCGCCTGGGTCCGCAGCCCCGGCCCGGCCCGGCCCGGCCCGGCCCTGCCGCGCGTCACGGCAGGAGCCTCGAGGAGAGAGGAGCGAGCTTGAAGGAAGCTGCTAAAGGTCGGGCCGTGAGTCAGCAGCGAGGGCCCGCGTCCCGCCCCGCTCCGTGGCCCAGGGCACGGCGGTGGAAGGAGCTTTCTGGTGGATTTATTTGTTGGTTGGTTTTCTTTTAACTCGTGCAGGTTTATCTGGCCCTCAGTTACTCCCACAAGTTCCCAGCACCTTTCGTACCAGGATACAACTTGGTTTGGGTTGGCCTCGCATCTCTTTTAGGGCCGAAGGAAAGAGAAAACTGGCTCAAACTTGCACAGCAAAAGAGGAAACTGGCTCAGGTTCGCACAGCAAGTCTGACTGAGGCCCAGTCCTCGGTGTAAAACACACTGCAAAGCACGTCCTGCTCCAAAAGGCACCCACGCACAGCTCGGGAATAAGCACCGGTCTTCCAGAGTTAAGCACAGTTTCAAGATTTTGAAACTTGGGATTTTTTACTTTCAAGAAAATCGGTTCTCCCTTATCCGTTTTTCAACATCCTCCCAGTCGCACAAGCATCTCCTGTATCCTGCATTAAAGCTTCTGTTGCAGTTTGGTAATACGGTGTTTAATATGGTTTGGTAATAGGGTATTTAAGTAAACACAACCCACACATATCCTAGAACTTCAAAACCAAAAAACAAAACAAGCCTTGATTTCTATACATATATATATATATATCAGCTCTCAAGTGCACACATTAATGCAACTGTGTGAGAAAAAGCAACTTTCTCACCTCCCTCCAAAAAAAGTTGGAATAAACTGCAGTTTAAATAAAAATGACTCAATTTCTAGAGTTTCTGCAAGTTTTATGTCCTACAAAACGTAAGTGCCAACAGTGGCCACTAGAGGGAATGCTGGTTTTACTGTTTCCAGAGGTCTATGAGAGCAAAGAAAAAGGAAAATAAACTGGACACAGCGCAGCGGCCGTTGGCGTCCGGACGCGCTCAGCGCGCGGGTCTCTGCGTCGCGCACAGGGCGGCCGGGCCTGGGCACCTCCAAGAAGTCCTCGCTGGTCCGGCAGGGAAGAGCTGCGTCCGCGGGCGCTGGGCGAAGGGAGACGCCGCTCTTGGGAGCAGCCGGACGCGAGGGTGTTACGTGCGCCCGTGCAGCTGACAAAAGGAGTCAGCAGGAAAAACAGTCCTGCGGAATTCAACTAAAAAATCTCAGTGCTTAATGATATAGCCAAATAATCCTTACAAACCTTCTTGCTTGAAAACGCAGAATTATTTGAACCAATATCTCTGAAAATAGACATTGAGATTCAGCTTTTAAGAGACTAGACGGCCTGTTATAGTATCTAATGTCTAACTTACTTCACAAGCACAGATTTTTCCAGACTTATGCAAAGTCTGAATTCTAAGGCAACAGCTATATCTTTATATAAGAAACCTTTCATACCCTCCTCACTCCAGAAAGTTTTTTTTTTTTTTAATTGAAATGTGGTAAACCAGGGACAATCTTCCCATTATCCCACCATAAAATCACCTTTACAAGTGTGTTCCTTCCCCATCTTCCTTTATGCATCTCAACTGCCTTTAAGGTATCTGGGGAGAGACCCAGGTGTGCTGGTTTGAACCCCTTTAGCTCTGGTTTTCTAGATCCAAGTTTGGCACAAGCCTCGCACACGGTGTTTTCTTTTTCCATTCAGCAAATAAGCTAATTTGCTGCGTTAGAGCTACCAGCTCTTCAAAACCCTCTGTCTGCCACAGCGCGGAAGGGGGAGAGCACACGGGCCCGATCCAGGGGCTACAAAAGATACATAATCCTGTTTATTATCCTCTTTCAAATCCTTGACATTTTTCAGGAGGAAAAAAAAATCATCCTGAAGGTTAGTGCCTTGTTATAGAACAAGTTCCTACCCCACTACTCATCACTTCCTATGATGTGAAACAAAAAGTGTTGTCCCAAAATAAGTGTAAAACATATTTGCTGGGGAGGTTCCTTACAAAAAAAAAAGTCTGCATAAATGTTAAGTCTGAAGCCCAGTTCTCACAATTCACTGGCCCTGATTCCACATACAGGTCTTGACAAGTAAATGTCATTGCTGAATTCAAGCTCAGATATCATATTTAGCATCTGTGACATACACAGAATGCACAAAATTAAGGATCCTACCTATGACTTTCACATTAGAAACTTGAAAATGTGAATGTCTCGGTAGTTTTGAGAATCTGAGAACAGAACCATAACAGTTTTCTTATTTTAAAATCTACATTTGTTTTTCCTTTCCATATTGCAAAGCATACCCTGTGAGAAAACAGGAAAAGGAGTAAAAGGGCAGATTCCCTGTGCAGTAGATGGCAGTGGAACACACAAAATTCTATCAAGGCTTTCTTACTGAACATCTCTTTGTTAAAGTCAGACACTGATCTTCTAAATGCCAGAATTAGGATTGTTTATGTCAACGCAGTACTTCCTGCTCTGGGTGTCTAGTGTCTAATTAAAAATCACTACGTGTCCCCGCACACCCTGCCTCACCTTGCCCGCTGACCAAGACGAATGGGCTCCGGGGAGGATCGATACTGCTCAGGACCAGCGTTGTTCGCAGCTTTGTTGATTCGGTTGTTTTGCTGTTGGAGGAGAGATACACAGCAAGGTGGGGCCCGGGACACGTTACTTGTGAGTTCTTGTCACTTCATGGATGGCTACCAGGAAGCATAAATGACCAGGAAATACTCTACATAAACAAAAGATACATAAATAAAGTTGCATTTGTCATGGCTTATTCTGGCTATTGGAGTCCTAAAATTGCCGGTTAAGAAAAGAGTAGATAGATTTTCAGAAACCGTAAGATTACTTTCAGAATAACATCAGTGAAGTGTAAGTTACATAATAGTTTTACACCTACTTTTAATCTCTCCTATCTAAAGCCAATTCTTTTATGACCTGGCGGCTACTGCTGACTTTGAAACACACCGTATCATTACTTTAACTCTGCGTTCACATCTGCGTCCAGACATGCACCCTCACTAATTAACTGAACACCCTGTAAATGCTGACGAGCGTTCACCTTTGCTCAGCTCAACAGCCTCTCCTCACCCCCCTGCCTTTCCCACCTCAGACTTCTGTCACATGACTTCTCCTTCCCCTAAAGCTGCTCCCACTCCTTCCCCGCTGGCACATCCCAGTGACGCAGTGACTCCACGCGCACCAGCTCCCACGCGTCCCCTCCTCTGCTCTTGGGAACGCGGAGCGGAGCATCCGCTGCTGCACGCAGGGCACACTGGAGGTGCCGCACAACTGGTGTCAGAACAAGGACAGACCTAACAGATCCAGATACACCCCATAGGAAAATAAGGGAGAAAAGCCTCTACGCAGCCCAAAGCTTGCAGAAAAACAAGTTGAGAAGAGACTACAAACCCAGAGGATCCGTAGGTTCTCTCTGTGCTGAGTTACAGTGCCAGGGTGTGTTCTTGGGTGCTGGAATACTGTCCTCTCTACTCCAAAATTGCTGGGAGAGCCCTGGCAGTTTTTGCTCGAGCCAATAGCAAATAATTCCTGCATATGGTTTGGAAGTTAGCATAAGCCAAAGACCATTTCCAGTGGGTCATCCACACATGGCCACCCCGTACAGTAAGCTGGAAAAAGTTTATAGGACAGCTTCTAAACTGGCTCACACACACAGCTAAAAATAGTATGAATGTTCCCCACTTGATGCCTGAGTATTAGCAAATAGTCTCGTGCTAATGTAACTTACTAGCATGGGTGCAACTGTAGAGAGAAGGTAGGATATTTATCAAAGCTGCAGCCAGAAGTGAGAACAGGAGCTAAAGGAAGGCGGAGGTAAGGCCAGTTACCTCAAGACAGTCACTCCATCTTACTCCACAAGGACAAATCAACAAAGAGAAAAAATAAAATACAGTTTGGTGAAACTTGTCAAAGGGATTTTTTTTTGGCTTTTCACATTCTTCCAAGATTCATCTGTTCCTTTTGCATTCTCTTTTCCATTTCCATTCCATTTCTCCATGAAGGAAGAGTGTCCAGTTTGTGAAGCACCTTGCTGAGCCAAAAAAGTAGATGAAAAACTTAGAAGCAGATTGGTATATGTCTGAAGGAAATCCAACCACCTAACTGACTTAAAAATAATCCTACATTTTATAACACAGTTCTGTACTCTCAGCATACAAAGAAGCAACCCATTCTTGCCAGGGAAAACTGCCGGGTAGCTTAGTTGAGGAGCTACAGACACAAGAGAACAGGAGAAGAAAACATCTTAGAAACAAAAAAAAAAAAGAAAGAAAAGAAAATGCCTGTAACTATCACATGTATGAATGGATAAAAGGAGATTTAAACTCGCATAACAACTTTAGCAAGAGTGTGTAAGGATGTCCATCCTGTGATGAACTGACTTTCAGCAAAGATTGTTCAACAAAGGCAGTAAATGTCTAAAATTGAGAAAACAGAGAAATTTGCTGTTCCAGGTATGTGAAGGATGATCAGTAGATATTAATTTTGCACATCTGGAAACTGCCTGGTATTAAAAAAACAGTGGCACCTCACTGTCTGCCAGGGAAAGTGAGTTATAAATGACACAAGATGACACAAATAGTAAGGTACCTGATCCTAAAATGACTTTATAAGAAACTGAAAGCACTAAACAGGTCAAAAAAAGAAAAAAAAAAAAAACAAGACATGACTCCATAGCAATTTTCACTGAATGCAAAAGATAACGAGAGGGAAGATGATGGAGTGACAAATGCTTAAAGCTGCAGAAGGCTTCACGGTGCTGTTCACACAGCCAAGCCCCCGAGACTGAGACCGCGAGTCATTTATGGGCCTCAGAGAGGAGCTCAAGAAGGGAAGGTTTTCAGAAACTTTAATCCCAGATGAATTTGGATGAAATTTCACAGAACACAAACAAATGCCATTAAAAAGACCAGTGGCATGACCACGAGGGCCGGGAAGCTTGGCTTCCTCACGGTTTGTGTCTTGTGATGGCCTGAGGGCTGCGGCGGATGCTTTGCTCATGGTTGAGGCATGTGTCAGCACTCGCTGCCATGTGGCTTCCCCGGTGCTGGCAGCACGTGAGCCCCTCCATGCCCTGCCCTTACTGCACTGCTCCCCTCTCTGGCACGTCCCTCCTTACGCAGCAGGGAATATTTTCAGAGAACTCACTGGAGCATTTTGTTTTCGTCTCCAGACCTTAGCCACTTGTCAAATTTGCTTAAATCATGTACAGGTTTGCAAAATTTACCCATGAGGTGGGGAGAGAAGAGAGAAACAGGAAGACTTACGGGATGTGCCAAGTACCTAAATCCTGTTCCTTTAGGAACCAGGACCAGCCTAGTCAGGATCACAACAAAATCTTTAAAAACAGAAGTGTCAGATACTCTCATAATGTGAACATGGTATAGAATTATTTAAAATTATCTGAACTCTACCTTTTTTTGATAGCTCCAAACAATAAAAATCACTTAACTTTGTATGATCTCCTCTTAGGACGAACACCACATCTATCGTGCTAAGACCAGCGTTTTTGAGCTGTGCATAGGAACAGATCCAGGCGAAATCGCAGGAGCTGAGAACTGATGAAGGAGGTAATATTTGGTTTGAAACTCGCAGAGCGACTGCTCTGTTGTTGTCAAAGGAAAACCCCTGCAGTCATCATAAAAGAAAATTGCAGAAATCATCCTGTTCCCAAGAACAGCATAATAAATTGCTTTAACATTAAGCCACACTTTGGGAAAATCCAAAGTTTGTGTTTCTCTGACATCTGTCATTACCCACTACCACATTTTTTTTCCTGAATATAAACTGCAAGCACATCATGAAATGGGAAATACATTACTGCACCAGCCTAAGATCTATCCTGAGTAGAGAGGGTATCTGCAAAACATCTTCATTGATGAAAATCAGCATGGAAGTGTTAAGAATTATGAATGTTTTAATAAATAAATATAAACAGTTCACTTGTAACTTTATGATAATAAAATTAAAACACAACAATATCAATAAGCATATATTTATATATATAAAAGTGTTGTTTATTGTAAGGAAACTTTAAATATAACCAACAATATTGAAAATATTGTGACTGGCATTTATGGCCTTGATTGTAGTTTACTGCCATACAAGTAATTGTTAGCATTTTTCTTAATCACATTAAGCTAGTGCAAAGTATAGGTAACTTTTGGAGATTAAGCATATGGAATGACAAAGCACAGATTTTGGTTACCTGATTATTTCCTTCTAGTATAAGAAACTTCTCTCTCTCTTTTTTTTTCCCATAAATCAAAAGTACAAAGGCAAGTTATATATTTGCAATTACTCATACCAATTTCTAGGTTAAAAAAGACACTTGTGAATTTTGCTGAGATTGTATTTTGTTAATAATTTGTTTAATAATTTATACCATACTCTATGATATAAATTATATATTTAAGTAGTATTATATAATCATAACTTCTTATTCCAGTATGATTATATAAACTGTCAGAACATAGCACTAGCTATAGGATAATCATTATATCAACATACAATAATATATGGCGTTAGAAAAGCCAGTATATAAGAAGGAAAGATAATCGTTCAGGTGTTTGGAACAGGGCACAAGCAACCTTCCTAATACTCTTTAATGTCATTTTGGCAGAACTACTATCAATCGCCATTCCGTGTACTAGTTTCCATGTACATCACCAGATAAGCAGTATTAAAAGTAGACTGTGCCTGAAATTTCCAGTCACAGACGTTTCTGAGCAAGGAGCCCTGTGCTCTTCATTAAGCTGGTATTCTCTCTCCTCAGTCTCGGAAGGTGTCTCATGCCATTATGGTCAAAAAGGCATTTTATGATGACCTACAGATTTTTGAAGGTACAACATACTTTTCAAACTTGCATTACACTTTTAAATTCATGATCTTTCAAATTAAAAAATGTTTTTTGTACTTGCTGATAAAGATTTTCAAGAACAACCTTTTGATATCAATCACTTCCTGACTGATCTGGTCTTTGATAACTAAGATCAGACTGTAAGAGGAGAGATATACAGAGATCATTTGATTTGAAATAGGCAAAGGATTTAACAAATTAAAAGGTGAGATCTAAAAAAATATAACTAGAGAACAAGCATAGATAGAGAAGACAAAAATGCATAAATATAAAACAAGGGAGAAGGAAAAAAATACAAGTTATTCATGATTAGGTAGCACATGACAATGATCTATACCTTTGCTTTTTAAAGCATCAGGGTTAATTTGTCAGTTGTCCTCACTCCAGAGTGTACAGAATACATGTAACTAATAAAAAATGCAGTTTATTGCAAAAATATACAAGTCCTCTAAATTGCATAAGATATTGCAATGTCGTGCTGAAACATGACATATTAAACAGAGAGGACTTTAAAACAAATTACAAAATGTTAAAAATCAGATTTGGGTCATGAGCGTCACACAAAATGCATTATCATGCTTTATCTTACGATTACTCTTGTGTTTCACTACATCTGTGATAAATGCAACATAAAATCATGACAACTGTAATAGTCAGAAAGTAATAACTACTGTATATCTTCTGTATTAATACATATAAACACTTTGTGTGCACTAATACTTTCAACATATCACATTCAAACTAACAGTCTTTCCAGAAAAGTTGTAACCATTTTGAAGAACAGAAGCTGGTTTTACAAGTTCTTTGCATGTGGGTTTCTTGAAATCTACTCTTTATGGGAATGCTGCATGTTAAGGACTTGATTTTCAAAGGTGCTGCTACTACTTTTAACAATCAAGTCCACAATTTATGAAATTCTTATTTTGTTTACTAGTATTTCCATTGTAGTAAGTCCAAAAAATACCCCAAAACCCACTCCCAAAATCACAGAAAATGCTTGGCATCTATAGGAAGAGAGACAATTTCTCAGTGGACTAACCACTACTGTGCTATTTTCTCGTAACAGATCTTGTGGCTCCATGGTTTAGTTCACGCTCTGGGATCAGCAATGTCCATGTTTGTTCCAAACAGCGCAACTAGCTGCTCTTCGTAGTTTGCAATGTTTCTTTTCATAATTTCCATACAAGGTCCCAAAAGCCTTTCAAATGCCTGAACATCCATAACTAAGATAAAAGGGGAGAGAATGAGAAAGAATATAATATGTTTGTCAGTTGGAGACACAAATCTTGGTGTTTATGACAAGCCAGTGCAGAATTTTAAATGATAATAGGAAAGATATTACTGAGGCATATACTTTGTTTACACAGAAGAGAGACACCGTAGCACAGTATCAGCTAACACACTGCAGGCTTGGAACTTTGTAAATTAAATTATAACTAGACGGATTCCTAATTTTTAAAATATTTTCAGATTAAAGTCTGTGTGATCCAAGAGCTGCTGAAGAACTCTGGAGTGTCTGGATTCCTCCACAGAAAATAGTTTAAATTGCCTTGTGATTTCAGTAACATATATCATTTGCTGATGTTGTGGCTGTATCTCTTTGCCCTTTTACTCCTGCTTCTAATAGGCTGTGTACGAACCTTATACTTGTCTGCTTTCAACCTGGTGGCCTATAGTCTCATGGCTGCTAAGAAAAATTGAAGATCTTCACTATTTGGGCAGTGGCAGGGACCTCTGCCCTCACTCACACTGTGCGATGATCGGCTCTTTCCCACCGCTGCCTCTTGCTCTTCTTCTTATTGTCTGTTCATCTGTGTATGTTAGGTGATAAGGATTTTTAAAATAACAGTTTTATAGATAAGTGGAAAACTTGGGTTTGCTAGCTTGGGAAAAGGCCTGTCATTCAAGAAAGCTAAATCTGTAGTTTGTCATTTTTCCCATTAATTGAATGCAAACATTCAGAAACTAAACTTTCGACATTGAAAAATGAATGGACTGCGAAGAGGTCGCCTATGAGCTCAGCTCTTACGGTCTTTGCTTTCCTGTGCCTGAGGCTAAGGTGTGACAGAATGATTAAATTAACAGGTTGGTGAAGGCAAAGGATTTGTTAAAGTCATGGTGATAAAATGGAACAAATTTTTTACTACACAGTTACTTCTCAGGTGATGGTCTGGTGAGAAAGGAAATCCTTTATCTATTTCTAGAATGTTGTAGAGATTTATCTAACAGTTATAAAAGATTTGCTGCAATCCTCTCAGCAGTGCCTTGAAACCATTCTTACCCACATATAACTAGAGAAACACTGAAGAATTTGTGCTTAATACCAGTTGTTATTTGCAATTTTTTTTGTAATATAAATAGAAATATTTAGTAATAGTAATAGAAATATTTAGTAATAGTAATAGAGATGTAGTTCAAAAGTCTTACTTATTATTAGGTAAATGTAATTAAATCTTATATCCTGAAGGAAAGACAGAGTTCCAAATAAAAGCAACCATTTTACATTAGATATAAAATATCACTGAACATTACCTAAACACTTGACGGTGCCAAGAGCAAACGCGGAAGCAGCTCGTGGTTTGTTGGTTACAAGAGCAAGTTCTCCAAAATATTGTCCTCTTGAGCATCGAGCTATTTCAACTGCTCCATTCTCTTCTACATCTTGTTTATCCTGAAATATCAGGTTAAAAATACAAAGAAAGAAATACAGAGAATGAGAGAGAGAATTGCTGAACACAGAATTTTATAAGTAAAATTAACAATGGTAACAGGAGACATTAGTGTTTAATGTTTAGAATACATCAAAATTTATAAAGTCCCACAAAATTCTATATATTTTATGAAGGTTTTACCTTTCTTTTCATTATTATCCTTACTTCTCCAGATTCCACAATGAAGAAAGAATCAGCCATGTCACCCTTCAAGAGAAAAAACAAAGTGGGTAAGGAAAATGTGGAAGCTGCTTTTTAGTTTAATGGTAGCATTATTCACCTCCAGCACATGGCAGTTTTTTGATACCTACTGCAAAATGAATCACTTTTACTGTGAAATCTATACTCATGACACAAAAGAATCAAAATATCTGTACAGAATTGACAGTGAGGCCTTTCTATGAAAAGGCATGTCTGACTGTGCCTTAGACAAAATGCAGGAGAAAGTGCTGTTTTTGAAGATTTTACCATCCTTACTCCTCTTTCTCCCGCTCCATATTCACCTCAAACGATTTTTTCTACAGATACTCCAATATAAACAAGCTTCCAAAGGCTGCATCTGATCTCCAAAAAACGTTTTGGGGCAAGACAATCTCAGTTGTCTCAGTGGAAACCCTGAAGGGTTTCCTTTTATATCCCTCCTCTAATGATTATGGCATTTATACAACGGAAACAGATAAATGCCCAGTCCTTAGCGCAAACAGTAGTTCTCTTGCACAATTTGCATTTCCAACTATACTAAAACTGTTGATTTCTTCATTCATACAGAAAAGAATGCTTTTTAAAGCATCGTAAAAGGGAAACACCTTCTGAAAGGATGATCACCTCTCTTGCACACCTGATTCATTGTGTTTAAGTTTCTTTTGACAAAGAAAAAATTAGTTAAAAATCATGTATTCTTTATATATAATATGGCAATTGTTGCCTACTGAAAGGAAAAAGAAAAAAGGAAATAACTATACCTGAGCAATGATTTGTTCCCCATCTTTGTATACTTTGGTGCCAATCACATCAACAACTTTCAAACGTTCAGATACCTTAATTTAAAAAAAAAAAATACATTGCAGTTTAGTCCTTTAATACTTCACAAATCTTTATACAGAGCAACATATCTTTCTTCACCTGTGTTGATATTCATTAAAAAAGACATGGGAACAATTGTTCAATAGCATTCCAAAGGGTATATTATGGCCTTAAAGGCAAAGTCTGTTAACAAAACTTCATTTCTGTAAGAAGTTTACACATCCAAAACTTCCAAAATTATTTTCATAAAAAATATACATTTAAAAATACAACTGTTTAATTAAAAGCTTTTAAAATCTCCTAAATCATTGGTAATATTACTGCCTAAACTTTAGTAAAAAATAAACTTAAGAAAATGAAAAGTAAAAATTAAAATAAAAAAGAAAGAAAATCCATTTGTATACAGTATTAGCTATGATTCTTGTCCTGAATGTTTACAAATATAGTCTTTCTCTCAAACAAAAGTATACAAAATTTAGAATGTTAACTCCAAATTTAAACTTGGTAGAGGCAGGGTCTTATCATGGACCTCTGATACAGACATTACAATAAGGTAATAGAAAGCTTACTTCTAAAGATTTAAGGAATGGCAATGACCCAATAAATTTTTCATACATTTTTCTCTTTTTGGCATTGTTTTTTACAATGATTCTTCGGAACGTTACTCTGTCCTGTAAACAGAAGAGAAAGAGAAAAAGAAAGTTTATGTGTGGAAAATGTGTGGAGGGGTAGAAAATGCCTAAATGACTAAAAATAAAAATATCATCCAGTTTATTCAGTTTAGCCAGTTAGGCTCCCCGCATAGTCAGCTAAGAAGGATTTCCCTTGAGGCCAGGTAGGAGCACCTGAAGTTAAGCTCCTTATTTAACTCACACTCTGAAGAGCTCCTCTGTCCCTTGGTCATACAGAGGCTACAGAGGTTGCCTTAGCCAGCTCGGCCTCAAGCAGAGAATTGAGTGAACAATATATACCCTAAACTTATACTACATGATCCAAAACAGGAAAAGGAAGCATTTTCTCTAAATTTCTAGGGTTCAACTATATGTTAATTATCAAGAGAGGTTTGTCTCTGTATGACAAGTTGGGGTTTAATGGTTTTCAAACAAATATCACATCAGGTCTTTAGCAAATCACTGATATTTAAAAGAATGGTGCAGAAGCATACATGTCCCTTCAAGGGGTAAGGCCACCTTGGGATTTGGCATTGGATCAATATGTGTGCCTTGATGTTGAATGTCCATCTGAGTTTTACACCTCTGGTGATTTCTATTGCCATTTTCAAAGGTCCAGACTAACCTTACTTTGGATTTTACTCAGAACCAAGTGCATTTCCTAGCAAGATATGGGAAAATATTGTATATATACACATACATATATGTCAAAGTGACTGTCAGTGTTTTTCCATTTGGAAAATGATCATTAAATAGGAATATGTGCATATATATGTATATAAAAGAAATTAGTGCTTTCTTGAGCCTTTCAGCATTGTTTCTCTAGTTTCTGGAAAACAATAGTACTAGGTCTGGTACTCTGAGTGTTTTAAAATTAATTCTTCCCAAATTATCAATCATTTTTGATGTAGATATAGTATATCATGGTGATTTATATAAAACATTTAAAACAAATGGCTAATGTATTAAAACAAGTATTTCACTTACCAATCCCCAGATGGCACCAGGAGAGGTAGCTATAATTGTAGCTGCTCTGGGCGTGTTGTACATTAAGGCCAACTCACCAAAACTGCCTCGGTTATCGTAGGTTCCAATACACCTCCCAACGCCATCACATTTTACATAAATATCATATGTGCCTCTGTTAATAAAATACATAAATACAGTAAGTGGAATTTCTTCCTGTTCTTTGCTAAGCAGCCACTCATTATATTATTTTATACCATGAATTCTAAAGATAAAGCATTTTGAAATACATATTTTGCTTGTTTAAATGATACTAAGCACCTTGCAGGGCCATCCCAATCATTTCTATAAATACCAAAAGTAGTTGATTTTTAAAGGGAAGGATAGGGTTGTTATTTTATTAGAAGAAGTAACCCGTTTTAAGGAAAATCTGATTTATATCTGATTTATCTGATTAATAGCCAGAGTTGCATATATTAAAAATGAAGACTCAAACTTAGTATCTGTGTTTCATTCCAACCACAGTTCATACAAACGAAATGAGCCTTTGCAAAAATGGCTATAATACAGACAACAAAAAAATGGGTTATTTGCCATTTTAAATATTTCAAAGTAGTAACTAGCATATTTTAATACATTAATTAAAGGAGATGAGGACACAGAATTAATGTATATGAAAAACAACATAAGACCATGAAATGACCAGATCATGTAATTGTCTAATATAACCCATATTTCGTTTCCCCATTATTAACTAGGTAGCTTACTTCTTTGCTCTGGAAGAGCCATAAAACTTGACATTGTAAAACACAGCCCAGCCATTCTCACTGATACCGAGTCATTACTTTGTTCAGAACAGAGCATATATATTGTACTTGATAGATCATGCAGATGTAATGCATCATCTGCACCATGACCCCCGTGATAAGGATCTTAGGGGCAATTCTCCAGACCTAGAAACTGCAAGGTTGACACAATTTTAAGTCCCTACAGCTTTTTGAGTAGGAGCTGACAAACCAAAACCTCACAAATCTGAAGAAACGTTAACTCCTGACACACTTTAAAGACTGTCTTCAAAAAAGACCAACCATATTTAGATTTCTTTTTTGAGTTCAAGGATAATATTCCTTTCAAACACTCTCAAAGTCACTGTCAAAGCTTCCAACTGAAGGCCAAAATAAGGAAAAATGTTTTGGCACAGCCTAGCCAAAGCCTGTCCAAATGACAAGTACAGAACAGCAAAGTAAATGCTCCTCCAAACGCATTCGCTTCAGCAATAAGCAACATCAAAGATTTTACTTAGCTTTACCCAAGACAGATCTGCAGGTGGAATGTGATAACTAAGCTACTTAAGCTCTAATAATACTCATAGAAACCAGAAATTGTACAGACAGTATTAGATTGCAACAAGATTTCAACAAATCTGAAGTTGCAAGTGTTTCACACTGTGTTTTGTATTAGATCTTTCTCAATTTGAAAAAAAAGAAGTCTTTGGGATCCAGCAATACCTAAAGAAGGAAGTGACATATTTCAATTAAAAAAATTCTTTTTAAAAATCACCCTTCACAGCTCAAACACAGTTCTATTGATCCATATGCATTATATTTTCTCTCTCCCGTGTAAACACGAATAAAAACCAAATTCGAGTACAGAAAAAAACAGATTTTTCTCAAAGGACTTTAGCACAAACATTCACCTATCAATGACGTAGAAGTTGTCACCGTCGTCCCCTTGATCAATGACATGCTCTCCTCCTTCAACCTGCTTTTCAAACATCGCGTCCAACACCTGAGACATCTGCTCCTATTTAAAAAAAAAAACACAAAGACGAGAAGCTATCATCTGCTTTTAAAATATTACTCTTCGATTAATGGTTCAGATTCCCCAATATACAGATAGCACTTAGCTTCCTTCCTCGTCCCTACCAATGACAATATAGACCGTGACTGCTATAACATTTACCCTATGAGCACCCAAAGACAGAATTTCACAACCACATACATCAGCAGATGACGGGAAGCACCGTGTCCCTCACTGCAGACAATACACCATCTGTTTCTGCCTTTAGAAATAATTTATAGGGTTATAAGTTTCAAAATGGTGGTGAAGTATCTTAAAAATGTAGATGAGACAACGCCTGCACAATACTGGGACAAATCTAACCATAAAGGTCTGCCACGTTTCGGACTTGTCAAGAAGAAAGAAATCACACAGGCCTATAAAACTACTTGATCGAATTTAATGTTTATGAAACGTGAATGTTTAGAGAGTATGCCTGTTTGGAGGGAAAAGGATCAATCTATCAAAATGACATCATCTCAATTATATCTGCTTAATAACAAAAAGAAAATTGCTAATTATAATATTTGTCTTGGTGTGTATAAACTCGCTAAAATGTAGTGTTAATAAAAAACAACACAGCTCTTTCTGCACTAACAACATGAATCCCAGAAAGATAACTTAATAACTTGAGCCTCACTTGGAGTTTATTCAAAAATATACGTAAATATACTTGAATAACTACAAAATTGTGCTTACTTTCTTAACTTTACTAAGCATATATCATACTGGAACAAACCAGTTCTACTGAAAACAGCAAGAAAAAAAGACCTGTGGATTTAGAGTTTTCCCCATACAATTTACTTAATTCATGGCATTTCCAGACATTGGGAACTGGTATTTACATTTTGAAATAATACCAGTAACGCCAGTTATGTAGAGTCCCTTTACAATCCATGGACAGATATAACCATACCACGTATCTCAAGGCTATTCAAGAGGGATGCTTTTTTCTTTCCTTTGATGGTAGATCTCACATAACCTGAATACTTATGCTACATTTTTATACATATAGACAAAATTAAGTGGAACTGAATTCATTTTTATCCTACCAAATTTATTCATTTACTCAACCCCCGACAATATCAGCACATTACCCAAGCCGTCTTAAAAAATAAAAACTAAATACAATTTTACCTAACAACAGAATCTACTGCAGCTGGCAAAGAACAACAGAATTGCAGTATCTGACTTCAATACAGTCAATTTAAGTAAAATACAGTAACATATCATATATCCTACCTAGCTAAGCAAGGCAGCCTAGGAATTATTTAACTTTCTCTGCTTACTATCTTTTCCATTACAGTGAAGCATGCAGGTGCAAAAAGGAGGATCGTTTTACTATCGGTTCTTGGGTTAGATTTCAATTTCAGGGAAAGAGAGAAGTCTGCGTGCCTTTGGGAGACACTGAAAATTATGCACATGAGTTGCCCTCTAAAAAAACAAGTCAACAGGTAGCATTTCTTCTTTTTTCCCCACTTTTCCCTAAGTAAACTGAAAGGAACTCCTACACAATCTATAGAACTGACATTAAGCCTATCGACTGTTTAAAGCATTTGAAAAAGCCCATTCCTCTTTCCCTTGCTTGACATCTAAATTGGCAAAGTGCCTCCCCAACAAGCAGCTCTCAGCTGCCATTTGGAAAGAAATGAGAATTCGGTGAGAGCCGCAGGCGCCCTGGGGCGCAGGGCGCACGCTCACAGCGACGCTCCGACCGCAGCTCCTGCAAGGAAACGGCCTAATGAACAGCCCCTCGGGAGCCTCAGGAACTAGAATACTCCCAAGATGTTTTGAAAAAAGGCTGAATTAAAGGAGCAAAAAGAGGTAATTAGCTGTATTGATACTGTTATTTACTGAAGGAACAGTACGTACTGTTAAAATACTGATTCAATGTGCTTCACCTAAGCTTTCAGGTTAGAACATTTTCAGTCTCATAATTACGAATCAAGCTCACTAAAAGATACAGCTTTTCTGGAAGATGGCTTGAAGACACAACTTTCATGTCATCAGATCTTTGTTAGATATCTGAGTAGAATTCATAAATGCAGTTCTTTTTTTAAAAAAAAATGTTTTTAACACTTGAAGTCACTTAATGCTTTTGAGAGCTAAATAACTTACCATTTCCTAATATATTTTTTTATTTTCTGCAGAATTATTCACAAGCATTTTACATTTCTAAATAAATCACAACTGATTTAGAGTCGGCTGGTCCCCTTCCCAAAACTTTCCACATAAAATAATGACAGTGTAGACTAATAAGCAAACCAGGCACATAGTTCATTTCTCACAAGCAAAGATTATAAGCAAGAGCTGCTGTGGAGGAAAAAAAAAAGTCCCTATAATAATCACTCATGTCCCACAAGTTATCAATTCCTCTTGGGAAAATTTAAAATAACTATTGAAAAAAATTCCAGTCTTCAACAAATCTTTCAAAATGATCAATTTTCTTATAGGGAAAAGAGTCAGCTTGATAAAATGTCACAGTGATGCATTTTGGATGAAGTCTGCATACGCCCCAAACTGTAAGTATGCATCCCACTAACAGAATAGAAAACAGATGGTCTTCCAGCAAGATTGATGCCCTTCCTAAATTAGTGAGAGGCTCTTTGGGGTAATGGGAGACCTGTTTGACTAAAGTTCAACCTCAGAAAATAAAAATTACAGCAGTAATGCACAAATTTTCTGTTTCTACCAAAGAGTTTCATTAATTGTACTAATTCCTACAAATTCCAGCTGGTACTAAAAATGCTAAATGTGTGAAAGACAGACACAGAACTCACTGTTTTTTACCAGGAAGAGAAAAGAGTAAAACAACAAAGCAAAAAGTCTCCAGTGAAATTCCTGCAATTTCTAAGATAATATTTTGATTGCAGAATGACAGATATCAACTAAGAATGAAAGTCAGATCTCAGGAAGGGGTACAAAAATGCTTGTCAGTTTTCACAACTGAAGTATTTGGAAATGAGAACTCTTTGAAGCATCTTGCAAAAAACAAACCTCTTGTGTGTGTAGCTGATCTATTTTTAGATAGCTTAATTAATACTGAACTTTGTTTATTCTCATCAAGATTCACAAGATACAGTAGTCTCAGCCAGTTCTACTTCTTCTTCATTTCTCACTGTGTAGTTACAGAGAAAGAGAATTTTGTACTTGTACACATGGACTTAGACTCTGCTGCAATGACAGGTATCTTCCCCCAGTTTCTCCCTAAAATCTTCTCCCAAGCAACTAATAACACGCAACTAACAACACTTTGCATAATCAATGTTCTGATAACAAATCTACTTTTTAAACGTAGATCCAGATTTCTCTTTATCTAATCTATCTTTATCCTTGCAGACCAACCACAGGGAGGACCAGTAAATTGCGGCTCAGCGTGACAGGGTATGGGGAGGGTTCACACACCAGTGAGCCAAGCAAGCAGGTTTAAACTTCTACGCTAAGAATGAAAATATGGATCAGAGTTTAAATAAGCTGTGGTCGCACACATTTCCAACTGTGAGACATGAGCAATTATGGAAGGAAACTTGAATATTTATTCTGACTCTGATCCTGCCCGTCTGTAAAGCAGTAGCTTCGACACCTTCTCCTCCCACGGCGAGGTGGCTGGAGGAGAATCTCTGCTGCTCGTGTTTGGGAAACATCCCAGTGTTACTGTGTTAAAACAGGAAGCCAGTGATGGAAATGAAAACATTAGTTTGTGCAGCACAGTGTGAACAGTGATGCAACCCTCCGTGACTCCGTGAACACTGGGGCTCTCCAGGAGCCCCTCAGCAGGGATGCACTGCAGGAGCCTCCGAGAAACAGGGGTTTTCTGTATCAGGTTTGCAAATGTGTTACATGCAATGCTGTGGCAATCTGGCAATCTGTATCCTAAGAACGATACCTTATAAATATGATATATTTCCAATTAAAAAACAGCTTATAGAGTATCTGAAGCATTAAACATTTATGTTGTGCGACCTTAGCGACTTATGCCTTAATTTCATTATCTTAATACCTTTTTCAAATATAACAAAGTATTAATATTTCCTAAGGACAATGCAATTTCCAAATGCAAAGTAGCAAAACTAAAGTTTATATAGTTTTAAATCAGTTTATATATATACATACAACATTTATTTACATATTCTGATAAATACAAGCAATGGATTTTTGTTGCATTCCAAACTGACAAGCATGTAAATGATGTAAACATCAAAAAAGGATCTTTTTTCAGAAAATGATGGGAACCCTAGGGTTCTTGCCATGAAAAGGCAACTCTAAACACCACCCTCTGTATAGAGAACGTATTTCAATTTTCTTAGAAGTTCTAGGAAACCAAAGCAGGAAACCAGACTTTCTGAGAGGCACATTCACAACACAACTCAAAGGCATGTACCAAGAATGCTGGCTATCCAGCAAAATTTTCAGTTTGCTAATAAAGTTTTTTGGTAGGTAAATTTCTCTCAAAAATATCTTTCCAATAAATGGTGTTTAATGGCATAACATTAATTCACAAAAAAAAATCTATTTTAAGTGAAGAAAGAAACCATGGATACTGTCCCATCACACCGGCTTTCGGGTGTGGATTTATCTGTTGCACAGAGGAGCATTAGCTCCCCTAGCAGCATTAGCCAGCATGATCTATCTTCTCATTTCACTTAGACTGGAGATGGCGCAGAGTTTTTTCCTCTTCTTTTAATTAGCCTGAAACTGTACCTGCCCTGGTTTTACAGTGGCTCAAATGACTCATCTTCAGCAAAGTTCTTCTGCGTGTTTAGATCAATCAGAATCAAAGGTTACATCTATGAAGTATTAAATTTAATGGGCCCAGGGGACTGACTTGAGCATGGGTTTGGTACGGTCCAGCCTGGATGGTTCTTGGTACAACTCTCAGCACAGCTGGTGCCACTGCAGTTTGGCCAGTGATCGCTCTCCTCATGGAGCCCCATCAAACTTCCATGTTTGTCTAGTCGGTTACAAAGAGATGACACATGAAATAGAGAAGAAGAAAGCCCCAGAGAGTAATGATAACTGTATTACCAAGGAAATCCCTCTGGAACAGGGTTCAGCTCTATCCTTCTCACTAGAACAAGTGAATATCTACACAGAGGTGCTCCAGCTTCCCTTGCTAAGCGCTATCCTCCAGAAGCTGGTTGCATTGGAAAATAATATATTAACTTCATCCTCTTTCAGGTCAAGAAAATAAATATGGCGATTGGAAATTAAAATGATTCTTTGAAAAAAAATCAGTTAGGTATAGGCCACTATAAGTAAAGCTACATTTTATCTAGTACGCATTACAAATCCAATCACTAGCATGTCCTTGGAAAAGGACTTTTGTTTCCATCAGGAAAACTACAGCATGATGAGTCCTTTCCAAATGCCAATAGCTCTTTTAACTGCCAGACTACCAAGTGATTTGCTACCTCTGTGCCAGATATGCGTCTTCCTAACGTCATTTTAGAGATTTGCTGTGAGCCATTTTGTCAAGGGAAAAGAACGAAACTCTATAGACTAAACTCAGCTGTTCCTAACTACTGGAGATGCTAAGAAACATCAGTGTTTAAATGTTGATAAAAACTTATTCTTTGACCAAATGCCATAAACTGAATCAATGATGGTGCTGTAGAAATAAAAACATGTAGGGCATAATTGTGACCAAAGTCATGACAAAGATAAATGTAAAAGTACAGCTTTTGACAAATTTCCTTTTCCGCTCTTTAAAAGTGCTATTAAGGGGGCTGAATAAGTAGCAGAAGTATTGGGTGGTAGGTTAGGATTTACATGTGGCAGCCCTAGTAAAGAGAAAAGATGAGTGAGCTGCTGGAGTGCTACCTACTAGAAAGGATAATTCCCTTTTTGTGCCCTTGGACATCCTGTATAACCAAAGCAAGTCATAGATTTCCTTGGACACAAGGAAACAAGACTTCACCATCTCATATGACTGTTGTAAAAATTACAATGTTCTGAGACATGGCTGTTACGACTAACATATGAACAAATGCTGATCCTCTTTTCTTTCATTCCCCAAACCTCAGTTCTCATAGCCACTTTATTCTTTATACCTACAACCACTTTACTTAATCGAGCCTAAGTTATACTGATCTTCTGTTGCCTGCCTTATCCTCAGTTTGAGCAACATATATCAAGCATTAATGCATAATAACCAAGCAGAATATTATTATGAATCAGACAGAGAACCAACCACAGCAGGGAGAAAAAGAAGAGGAAAAGTCAGAAAAAAAAACACAGGCAGGGATATCAGGGAAGAAAAAGAGAGTATTAATCCAAAAGTCAGAACCTTAGAGAGGAAGAGTGAATTACAGAATTCCTGTCTCCACTCCTCATTGCTTGTTTTTTTTTTTTCAAACAAAAAACATATATGTACATCACTCTGGAGCTCTAACACAAATGTCCGAAGAAATTTGGATCCTGTTCAAAATGTTTAGCTTCCTTGTGCAGTATCTACTTATAAACTAATCAAAAGACAACCATTTATTCAGTAACAAGGATCTATTTTATATTTCAGTGCTACTTAAGTATTAATATTTTCCTTCAGAATTTACCTTAACCTACCTCTACATAGTTACATGTATCGAATGGCTCTTTAACACTTTCAGATTTTGTAACTAGCTCCTCTGATCGAGTTGGCGGATCCTTTTCAGCAGTTTGCCAGACTAAATTGGAATGCTAATACAATATTAGTGTGTCCTCAGAACAATAACAAATTGTAATTGAGATAAAGAACAGAAACACTCGAGTTGCAAATAGCTTCCAAATATACTAGTTGCATATGTTTGCAGACATGATAAGCTAATGCAACTGTTCACTTGTTATCTCATTTTTTAAAAAGTAGCAGTCTCCTAAATTAAAAAAGGAAAAGATACTACAAACACTCCATATGCTATAAAACACATCGAACTCCAATTTATTGTCAGTTACTTGCTATTTCTAAAAATATATTAGACGTGTGTGTGTGTGATGCTGTGCCCAGTCAAGGATTACCAAATCACAAAGGTGATGGATGAGCTGACTAAAAGGTGATGGACTGACCTTTCCTCAAATTCTGCAAAACAAGAACTAGGGGGCATTTGATAACACTAAGATCAGTTTAAAACAAATAGTGTTACACAAGGCATAGTGAATTTCCAAAACTTGCTGTCCTGGAAGGTTGTAAAAGCAGACAGTATCAGCAGCTTCAGAAAGAGATTAAATAAAATCATGAACTACCAAGTCCCTAACAGGATGCTGAAAGGATTAGGCCAGGATGTTCCCTCTTAAATCTGTAGCACAGGAACTGGGATGCTAGGTAGGGAGTATCAGGGACTGCAGGAGCTGGCTACACTCATGCTCTGCTGAAGCAGCCTCTCCTGTCAGCACTGCTGAGTCTGGATGAACATGTCTGTAGGATGTTTCTTCCTGGGGGTGAGTGAAAGTCCAGTAAAGATGTCAACAAAATCCCTGCTCCTATCAGCTCTGTTCTGTCTTTCACCCCTTACCAGGAGCAGGAACAGCTGTAGGCACTGAGGGCAGGAAGAGATGGGGCTAATTATCCGTATGAGGAAGGACCGTTATGGAGATGGCGGAGAGGAGGTGTTTGGCCCACACCGCCACCTGAATGCTACCTGATCCTACCAGTTCCTGCCAAAATCCTCTCCCTTACTCTCCCCAGCAGCCCCTCCAAATCTGCCACAGAAGTTCCTGAAGCCTCATGGCCCTTCCAAGCAGCCTCCTCCTGACCACCGTGAGTCTTCTCGCTGGTTCTCATAACTTACCCTGCTGCTGTCAAAAAACGAAAAGAACACTTTGCCTGTGCTGCTAACCCTTGAAACATCTCTGCTATTCTGACCCGACTCTAAAGTGTTGGAAAACCCTGGAAATGACTACCAAGGTACCACATCAACATTCAAGACACCCAAGAACTACTCACAGTGTGACCCACAAATGCCTACTGCAGGTTGCAACTGTATTCCTGGGTTAAACACAATCCTGTAGCTCTCTGAGGTGTAATAAAAACTAGAGACAAGCAGATATTAGCTAAATATTACAAAAGTTACAAAAGTTTTTAAAAAGGTACGCTAGAATTTAGTACCACATTCTGTAGCTGTTTCTATAGATTAACACAGTACTGTCAGGGCTGTGCTTGCCAGCACAATGCAGCTTGTCACCAGCACAGATAAAATTCTTAAGCCAAAAGTGAAGGCATCTCACATTGCCAGTTCTGCTCCAGAACATACTTAACAACTGATCAGAGACAAGACTGAGGCAATTCTTGTTTACTCAACCTGATGTAAATATGAGTTCCGCCATAGATTAAAGCAAAGTATAAAGTGTAGTTTTATTAGTTTGGAAAAGTATTATTTCAGAAAGAATTTTGCAAGGACCAAGTATTAATACGTTCGGCACTGTGAGCCCTCTCCAGGATTGCTGGGATCTGTGCTCCCCTTAATAACTCCAACGTCTGTGGTCCTAATTCTTCACCAATATCTTTAAGAACCTAAGAGAATAATTACATTTATATGGTAATATTATACCATACAATATATAATAATTATATTTTTTCCTATCATTATTATTATGAGAATCATCTGCTAGCAGCTTTTTTCATGGAATGATTTGGTGTTAAGCATAGGTGTCCACTATTGATGAAACAAGATTATATTACTCTTTCTTTCACCTTCCTTTAAGTTAATCAATTCTAATAGATTAATCAATATTTGTGCTCTATGACGTCAATTCTCCAGGTGAAGGAGTGGCAACATGCCCAGAAATCGCTCTCATATATTTGTGAAGAACACACATAATTTATTCTCTTTTAGAAAAGGGACAGAGTCTATTTGAAATAGCCTCCATAAGCAGAGTAAAGTGCCCGAGGAAAAAGCTCCCCTAAAAGAGAACAAGCCATCTAAGCCTGCTTGCAGATTTTGCTACAAAAAGAGTTGAGGTTTTAAGTGCAAGTACAGGCCCACCGGGCTTTTACTGATGCCCTTAACAGATGAACCAAAGAGCTTGTCATTAAAGAACCCCGGCAGAAGTTGCCTTTAAAAAAGGCATCTCTGAACTGCCTTGTAAAAAGGAAATACAGAAGGCCGTGCTGCCCCCAACATGAGCTGCTGCTGCCCCTCGCAGCGATTAAGCAGCCGTTGGCTACGCGCACGGGCCCCGAGCTGATAGCAGCAACTCAACTCGAGGCTCCTCGGTAGTGGCCCATGTGCTTATCTGCTTGTTTTCTCCTGGTTGCCTCATACTCAGGGGAAGAGGAGGAGAAAGAGTCAAAGAGGAAGAAAAGCAGCTTTACAGAAACAGCCGTGAAAACAAGCGCTGCTGACCCCACCACCAGTAACTCTGGCATCCGGAGCATGAAGGTGCAGGAATGTTTCATGTGTGCACTACACAAGCTGCCCGGCACCCGCTCTGCCACGCTGGCAGAAAGAAAGTGATGCCAGAATATAGGGGCAATGGTGTGAGGCAATCCAGAACAACAGCCCCGTGGTCTGCCACGAAGACGTTGTGCTGAGAGAACAGGAGGAGGTGTTTTGGAAGAGGAACGGCCATCATCAAGTTAGATTAGGAGTGTAGGGAGAGGGAAGCAGACATCGGAATGCACGTTCCCCTCTTAACTCACTCGTCCATGCAGTTTTGCTCCTGAAATTCCTTCTGGAGAAATTCGAAGAGCAAAACTGAGTGGACGAGTGAGTTAAAATGTCCCGATCTGGTCATGTATGAAGTAGCAGAAGAACCCTGCAAATTCCTCTCCCTATCATCTTAATGCACGTGCATGTTTTAATCCAAATTCTTCTTTCAGCAAATCTAAAAACAATATTGAGTGACAGCAACCAGATGGGAGCCAATTAAGTCTCCAGAAAGATGAAAAAAGATTAAAATACTGAATTTTTAAAAATGTATTTTATTTTAAGGGAGCTCACTCAGGGGTGCCTTGCCCAACTGCCATTGACCTTGACCAGTCACACACTCGTCAGTCCCCAAAGGCAAAGGAAGCTCCAAGATGACTCAAATAACTTTGCAGACATTAAGGAATTTAACAGTTGGCTTTTAAAACTGCCGCTTAGGGAATTGCACCACAACTAGTGTTCCTTTGTAACATACTTTATTTTCAACCAGAGCCAATATTTATATTTATAGATATTTTTCCTAAAGTTCAACTATCGGGTATTTAAACACAGCAGTGTTTAAAAGTAGAGTTTACCAGGTATAAAAAAAGCAGTGTTTACCAGGTAAATGCAGACTCGAGACATAAATATGCTCAGTCTAAGTTTAGTCTCAAAGTCGGAAGGTTATCTGTGGCTCCTCTCTTTCATTTTGTCTCACATTCAAACAGTTCTGCCATTTTTCACTTTTATTTAGAGGCTCCTGCCTTTCCACACAAAGTCTTTAATTAAAGTGCTGATCAGTACTTTAAGTCACCTCCTGATTACTGCAACTTCTCCTGCTGTCATGATACCCTTATCTTATCCTTATGTTCACATTAAAACACAAGTGTGTTAGGGGTGGGATAACGTTTTCAGAAAATGTGAGCTCCCTTCTGCATCATGTACTGAGCACAAGTGTTGCCATGCCTTAGGGCAGGCTCTCCTGCAGTATTTGGGAGTGCTGCCCTCTCCAGGAATGGTTCTTGACACTTGCTAAAAGGCCATCAGGGAAAAGCCATTAAGTGCCCTACACTCTCTCTCCAATGTCTGCTTGCTGAGCTCTGTATGTTTTCCATGTACTGAACTATTACAGGAGGAGGTTGAAGTTCAGTGCAAAACAAAACAAAAAAGTATGTGTGAAGGGAAGAGGAGAGACAGACACTTTTTATACACAGCGTGGATTTTTGTTCCCAGGAGTTTAGCTCTGGCAGATGAAGATACTTCATACTTCCAAACTTTTCCAAGATAAAGGTAGTTCCGTGCTATACACCAGGGAATCGCAGCAGCTGGCACACATGCACTTGTGCTCTGGGGTGGAGAGGCAGAGGTGAGGCAGAGATTTGGGGTGGGAATGCTTAAACTACTACAACTCCAGTCGCCAAAGCTCTTGAGTCCCTGCACAGAAGAGGAGCAGGAGGGAAAAGGGGGAGGAGGCAGCATAGAGTCTCCTCTGGGGAGCTATAGAAGTTGGTGTCACTGAAGAAACAACCAGGCTGAAGCAAGCTGCATTTCAACACCCTTGCTAACTTCAGAGCTCAGTAGCTTTCCAATACCTTTCATTAGAAAATTTACAATAATGATTAGTATTATTAATGATAATAATAATTCCTTTACAAAATTGTTTTCTTTGCCTTTCCAGAACGCTGTTTGTAGAGGAGTTAAACTAGAAGAAAGAGAGCCCATAAGCCACTGGACAATCTGAGCAAATGTAGGTAAGCAAGAAGAAAACTTTGGAGATTTCAGGAGTAGATTTCCAGGCTTTGGATGGCTGCATTGCAGAGCCCCATGAAGAGGCTACGAAGTCTTTAGCCAAACATCTGAAACAGAGTATGGGAACTAATAACAATTACAAGCTACTGATTCTGAAGCAAAAAGAAAAAAAAAAGGGCTTTAGGAAGATCAAAACGTCAGAGGGCTGATATACCAACATAGCAATATAGTCCTGAGATCACCTCCACAAATGGGGGAGGTAAGTCCTCAAAATTCCTTAGAAGAGCTATATAAAATGCCTACACTGAACAGCCTAATACTGCAGGGCTACACAACACCACAACACAGCTGATAAGAAGCCAACAGATATCCGCTCTGCAGACCAAGTGGCTGATGAATATTTTTTTCTAATGAGCAGATCTAACTAAATAGACAGAGGACCCAGTTCTCAGCAGATGACAAAATGGATCTTGTCCAGAGGATTTGTACAAATGGGAGATACTCCCAAGAAACTGGGTAAACTCCCAAGAAACTGGGTACATGAGAGAGGAAAACTTGCCCAGGGTAGAGGAAGATTGGGTAAGAGATCTCCTGAGGAACCTCGATACCCACAAATCCATGGGCCCTGATGGGATGCACCCCAGAGTGCTGCATGAGCTGGCGGACGTCGTAGCCAAGCCACTCTCCATCATCTTTGAAAGATCCTGGAGAACGGGGGACGTGCCAGAGGACTGGAAGAAGGCCAATGTCACGCCAGTCTTCCAAAAAGGCAAGAAGGAGGATCCGGGCAACTACAGGCCAGTGAGCCTCACCTCCGTCCCCGGAAAAGTGATGGAACGGCTCGTGCTGGCCATTGTCTCCAGGCACATAGAGGACAAGAAGGTGCTCAAGACTAGTCAGCATGGATTCACAAAAGGGAAATCATGCTTAACTAACCTCATAGCCTTCTATGATGGGATGACCAGCTGGATAGATGAGGGGAGAGCAGTGGATCTTGACTTCACCAAGGCTTTTGACACCATCCCTCACAACATCCTCCTAGACAAGGTCCGGAGGTGTGGGATGGATGAGTGGACGGTGAGGTGGATTGGGAATTGGCTGGATGGCAGAGCTCAGAGGGTGATAATCAGCGGTGCGGAGTCTAGTTGGAGGCCTGTGTTGAGCGGTGTCCCCCAGGGGTCAGTCCTCGGTCCAGTCCTGTTCAATTTATTCATCAATGACCTGGATGAAGGCACAGAGTGCTCCCTCAGCAAGTTTGCAGATGATACGAAGCTGGGAGGAGTAGCTGACACCTCAGAGGGCTGCGCTACCATCCAGAGGGACTTGGACAGACTGGACAACTGGGCAGTGAGAAACCTCATGAAATTCAACAAGGCCAAGTGCACAGTCCTGCACCTGGGGAGAAGCAACCCTAGACATCAATACAGGCTGGGGACTGATCTACTGGAGAGCAGCTCTGCCGAGAAGGACCTGGGCGTCATGGTGGACGACAGGTTGACCATGAGGCAGCAGTGTGCCCTCGTGGCCAGGAGGGCCAATGGGATCCTGGGGTGCATTAAGAGGAGCGTCTCCAGCAGGTCGAGGGAGGTGATCTTACCCCTTTACTCAGCCCTGGTGAGGCCACATCTGGAGTACTGTGTCCAGTTCTGGGCCCCACAGTACAAGAGGGATGTGGAGCTGCTGGACAGAGTCCAGCGCAGGGCCACGAGGATGATCAGGGGCCTGGAACATCTGCCCTATGAGGAGAGGCTGAGGTAGCTGGGCTTGTTCAGCCTGGAGAAGAGAAGGCTGAGAGGGGATCTAATTAGTGTCTATAAGTACCTCAAGGGAGGCAGTGAGGAGGATGGGGCTGGCCTCTTTTCAGTGGTGGTCACTGACAGAACAAGAGGAAATGGCCACAAACTTAAGCACCAAAGGTTCTGCAGGAAATTAAGGAAAAATTTCCTGACAGTGAGGGTGACAGAGCACTGGAACAGGCTGCCCAGAGAGGTTGTGGAGTCTCCTTCTCTGGAGATCTTCAAGACCCGCTTCGATGCAGCCCTGTGCCACATGCTCTAGGTGGCCCTGCGTGTGCAGGGTGGCTGGACTAGGTGACCTCTAGAGGTCCCTTTCAAGCTTAGGCATTCTATGATTCTATGATAAACTCAGCAAAGAACAAGGACCAAATTAGTATCAATGCAGATTATAGGAGCACACAATAAACCACTGGGTCTGAAGGTTCACAAGAGTTAAGTACTCACAGACTTTACAAGAAGAGTCTGTTAAAGTGTCATTGGCAGGTTATATTAACACCTGTCCAGCCAAGCAGAGGCCAGGACACAACACTAATAAGAAAAATACATAATAAAACAATTTCACATCCAGAGTAGATGCCCAGAAACCACTTTGTGTGCACAAAATTATGCATAAAATAACGCAAGAGTGGAAGGGACAAATATTCAGGTGACTTTTGCTTGAGTTTATTATAGAGGAACAGTAGACTAACTACCCAGATAAAACAGATACCACATAGGAGTTAGGAAATCCTCTGCACTAGGATCCTTAGAATCCCAAAAGTGCACATATATTAGGACCTATGTTAAAACCCTTGATACCTTCTCAAAGCTCTAACTCATGGCCTTGATGGGTCTTTCTGGCTCGCTGTTCCTCATGTCTCTGTGAGCATGAGTACCCTGGGTTTGAACTCACCATTCCCATTTGCCAAAGCATATGGATTAATGCCAAAGCAATAGATTAAATCACATTTGCCATAATAGCACCTGACTTTCAAACAGACCTGCAGGTTGGTCCTTCCATTAGCTCCTTCTTGAATGAAATCTAAAATTTAAAATTTTCATGCTTAAGAGTCTATACAAATGCTTCCATTTTCCCTCCTTTCTCTCCCCTAACAGCACTAAATCAGTTCTCTTGAGAAAGTACTTGGTATGCTCAGTATACATGCTTTGATTTATATGCTTGCCTTTCACTTAAACAGTCCTGTGCTTCTTTGTAATGTCATGACCTTTGTCTGTCCAGATCATTTGTTCACTGCACTTAATCTTTCTTAAAAGCCCATTATTGTTTTCATAAACAATAGAAGAAAGTCATCCTCTCAGAAGAAAATTATTTGCACTGTTTTTACAGTGTCTATATTAAGTGAAATAATAATGTAAACATCTTACTATTTACCATTTTCTTCCCCTCTGTTTCATAATTTGCCTATTCCATTATATCTCTAGTTAAGCCACAGACTTCAGGAGTAATTTTAAGATTTGATGAAAGGCTCAGTACACTTTTGAATGATACAAAATAACTAGAAACAACAAAGTACCAAATTCAAAGTTAACTGACAAATCAATATTTACCAATCCATTAATATATAGCTAATATCCTTTCAAAATAGGAACACGACATAATACAGAATTTCACAAACATATTAATAGACTTCAATTCATGATTATCATTCATGGTCTGAATAATAGATGCATATATATACACGGAATATATATATATACTGAATAATAGACGAATATATATATTATATATATATATATATGACGCGACTTCAAAAAAAGTTACTTTTGCAGTTTATGAAACGGTCAAGAAAGCATATATAACTGCTTACAAAAGTCTACAAACTCCTATACAAAACTCAGGAGACTCAATTCTCACCAGCACTGCAAGATCTTCTTCATTAAAAGGAATCTCTTACCGGATCGAGGTTCTTAAAAAGAAGAATGTCCTTGCAAGCCTCCTGCAGTCTGTTTCTTTGATCATCTGTTTTAGGGTGAATAATCTGAAGGATATAACAGAAAAATATTTAAAGTGGCCATTCTGCTATATTCTATAGCAATTAGTTGAAAACCTGAGCTAATAAGCCAAGTGTTTTACATAACATTTTAGACTTCTTTGACAACATTCCCACTGCAAAATCTTCAGAATTTGCATAAATACCCAGTGATAATACTATTTCCCCACAATATAAGCAAATACTGCTCTACTGAATCTGGAAAGAACTTCGCACTTGTAGAATTCGGTTCATTTCTGCAAACCATTCTGGATATCTCTATTTAAAATATTAGTTTCACAGAATAAACAACAGACTTCACAGCCTCTGAGTGAGCCATAGATTTAATAAATTACCAGCATCTGTTCAATATAAATTAACAGCTTCATTGGTAGTCAATTCACATGCTTACAAAGGTATGCAGGGTTCCAAAACCATGATAGTAGATGATAATCTTTTTCATAACTTTATAAAACAGAAAATAGATAAAATACATTTATACTTGCCTCAAAAGTCCATTCTATGTTACATTATATTAAAAAATAATTAAATGCCTCTAAAAGGCATCTATTAAACATAAGTAAATTCATTAAACTGAATTCATTCATTCAGTTTAATTTCATTAAACTATTGCATTCTAAATCTGAAAATTCCTTACAGTTTTGTCATTTTCCTTTTTCCCCCTCTATGAAAACACTAGAATATTAAAGAAAATACTTCAAGCTTATAAAGACACTAAACAAGTACCTTACGACCTGACACTCTCCGGGCAGATCAACTTGCATAAAAATGTTTTCTTAGGAGACGAACAATCACAGGGAGAGTAACTTAGAATAACTATTGCATTAGGTTCTACATGGTAACTATTAGAGTGATTTTTTTAATGTGCCTTTAAGAACAAAATCCTACAGATTATTAAAAGATATTACAATAAAGATGACTTCAGAAAGGAATAGTAATGCTGGTTATATAACTTACATAATTAGTCCTATTTTTTTCCTAATTATAATGCCTGAGAACTGAAAATATAAGTATTTAATTCAAAGCATTAAATACCCTTGTTTCTGTGTCATCTTCTTCTTCGTCTGGATTGTAAGCTTCTGCACACACTGAAATTAAAAAAAAAGTATAATCTGAATTGAAAGTAAAATAACATTTTGCACAATTTACAGAACAGAAAATGAACTATGTAACATATTAATGAGCTCAACAGAGAACCACAAAAGATCTTATGCACAGGAAGGATAGTAGGCCATCTCCATACTTCTGGCAAAACATCTACATTTATGTCATTTTGGACATGTTTTTATGTTTTAAGAGATGTGCCCTGAATACTCCTCAATCTCCCAGGGAACCTGTTCTAAGTGACCAGACCTTAACAGAAGAATTTATTTTCTTTAATGTCTGAACTAATTCTTTCCTGTTACGATCACACCATGTCTTGGCTTATCCATCCTGTATACAGAGAACAGATCATTTGTTTGCTTCACCTACATAAATTTGGGTCGTTTAGGTTCTTGAAACCTGTTTTCATCCTACCAACATTTAACTTTTTAGCATAAGTAACTCTGATTCTTGTCATTCTTCCTCACAAGCCACGTTTTTTAGGTGCTTAATCTCATTGCTCTTGTCTGTATCCCCTCCAGTCATCCCTGCTTTTATCGAAGGGGGATGCCCAGAACTTCAGCTGAACAGAATACTAAGTACAACAGATGAATTACTCTGCTTTATACATCTTGAGGGCTATATATCTCGTCATCCATCCCTGACTTTTTTCATAACAGCTCGATACTGTTTACTCATGTAATTTTCATGACTTGTATATCATTCTTAAAAATCACTCCTTAGCCAGCTCTCCCTTGTGCTAGGTATTGCTGTTTGTGGGTGTAGTGCTGTACACCCATTCTTACTAAATTATTTCCCCATACCTTTTCTCCCCAGACCTTTTCTCCAGTATGTCAAAATAAAAATCTAATCCTGTACTTACAGTCCCTTTTCAGCCTCCAACAACTGCAAATTTAATAAGCATCCTCTTAGTTCCATAATCTAGATTACTGATGCAAATACAAACAAGATTCTTTTATTATTCTTTCCTATTTGCTCTTAATAATCCAAATGAATTTTCATTTTCCACACTGTTCTTTCCTATGCTTGATTATAAGGAGCTTATAATTTAGTCAGTTTTATGGTGCCTTTTGTTCTCCTGGGCTGTCACAATTTGCATTTGTGCCTTTTATATTGTTTGTTCAAGGAACAACCAGTTTTGTTTAATTTCTTTTCTCTACATTCCGTCCCTAGGAGATTATGCCTGCGGCCCTCATTTTACTGAAATCTTCCCTCTTAGAGCCTTTTGTTCTAATTTTTCATTCCACCTCTTTCCCCTCCCATAACCTACAAGTGCTGTCGTCCCAAGGTGCCATCTTCTCACTGGAGCTCTCTCTCCTCTCCCTGTCCTGGAACATCTCTCTCAGAGGTGGTATCAAGCAGCTTCCCCGCCTAACTGTTTTCCTGCTCTCTCTAAGTTTGGTTATACTCCAAGATCTATTGGGCGGGTGCTACTCTCTCCTCTAACAGTCGATTGATTAGCTAGGTTCTCCTATCGCCACCATACCCGGCACACTGCTAATAAAAACCCTCACCTACTCACACTCCTGCATTTGGTGGTCTGTGTTACGGCTGTGTGATCTGGAGCCATGAAAGTTTCTCCTTTTATTACTCATGGACCATGAGCAACGTCCAACACCTTCCATGGGCTGGGTGAGAGCACAAGGGTCTGAACCTGCTGTAGGGCAGCAATCACCCCCGCTTCCTCCCTCTCCTTCCACTATATAAGGAATATTGTTCACAGACTGAGGTCCTCTTACTTATTCCTGATATTTCCTCTCTTATTATGCAAACAACTTCTGAAAGAGTCACCAGATGGATCCATTAACTCCTTGTTCCCAAACCTCACTGAGGTGATTTCACTGCAATACATGTTACTATACAGAGTGTTCCAAAGGAGGTCTTGGCCCTCACCATATTAGGCACCCAAATACTACCATGTCCATTTTTTAAACCTCGGCAGCTTCAAAAACATAACACAACTTGATACAACTCCCTTTGGAACCAACTAGAAGATTCCCACAGAATTTAATAAGAACTGGATTTGGTCCCAAATTATTCAAAATGCCCACAAAAGGAAGTTTGAAATCTGTTGAACAAATATAATATTTTGCCTCTAAATAAACAGAATGTTCCTACCAACTACTTTATGGTAACTATAGTATTTCAATGTCATCTGAAATAAACTTCAGGGGGTTTTATTAAAATAGCAACAACAGAAACATGTAAAATAAGCATCATGACCCATCTAATAAATCACTACTTTGTTTCAGTTGCTATCTGCCTCTGTGCCCGAGCACATATATGCACACATGGCAGTCAACAAATGTGTGTTAAGGCACAGTTGGATAATGGATAAATAGTTGATCTGAAACCAAGGTACAGCAACATCATGCCCTCACTCCTCATCCCTTCCACATCCTCTATGTGGACAAATTCTGACAAAACAGTAACTTCATTCCATGGCTATCATGATGTTATCACAGATCACAGCTCTGCTGAACATTTAACAGTCTTCCAAACTACACAGAAGAAATGCTCTAAGTTGACTCTTCTCTGCTAGAAACTCATTCCGTTGTCTCATTAGCTGTTGTCAGCATGTATCTTTATCGAAGATGTCACCAGTTACAGATAATATGACATTTCTTTAATAACTTCAGTTTCTTTTGGCTAGGCCCCACCTTCTCAAATTTTAAAACCTTTTTTTTTTTTTTCTGAGATAAAGTCTTCTGGTAATAATTCTGTACCTGTTCCGTTTGGCTTATCTTCTTTCCATAACCACTCCTGCATTCTTCATTTGGGTCTCAACTTAAAGAGTATACAAATACTGATAATGCAGCTCCGTGGTACTGAATCTGGAATTTATTTTCCTACATGACTTAGCTTTGTAGTCTGTTTTTCAGACTTTATAATCTAGTAACATGTTCATTTCTGAGTGCCTAGCACTAGATACTCCATGGAAGATTTCATACACTCAAGCACTTGATCAAAAGTGCTTGCTCAAAAAGCAGCCCTAACTCAGTAGTTAGGAACTTACTGCACCCAATGCACAATTATGGCACTAAAAACTGCGACAGTCACTGTACACACTTCTCTCTTAGTCAATAAACTCAGCTAAACTAAACTATTTTTATTAAATTCTTCCAATGGAGGGTTACATTTCATGCATAATTCACTAGTGCACAGTGAAACACAAACAAGCCCAAACGCACCAACACAGGAAGCTGTCGGAAAAAGGCAGAGCATCATCAAGACACGTATGCACTGAATACTCCCACACACAAATGTAACCTGCTAATAATAAAATGAATAATGACATGACATTCGTATGAAATCACAAAATGTCCTACAGCAAAAACATGAGGAAAAACAATCTGTATGTGTTTAGCTTCTGATAAGTTCTAAATGATTTGTATTCACAATGAAATAAAATATTATAACAATTCACAGGATGAGCAAGCAAATTAATTTTATCTTCTGTCTACTTATATTGTAAGTAAGGAATTAACTTTTTTAAATTGCAGAGATAGAATGTAATGAGTTTCTCACAGCCATGCTGTCAGAAAGAGATTAATTACAACATATAGAAGCACTAACATAAATGACCTTTTTGTCCTTGGCTGGTGTGGTTAAAAGTAGCTGAACTGAATTTATTTATTATTGTAGAATTTTTGTTCTAAAATAAACCAAAAAAACATTAATTGCACACACAAAAAAAGGCTCTTTAAAACAATGCCAAGAGTTATCACTCAACTAAAGAGCTTTTTCCTATCAAGTGACTATCATGGGATAAGTTTAAGATAAAGACTGATTAGTTGCATGTGATGTACAATCAGGAGAAAAACACCAGAACCTTTACAACAAAAGCTACCAGTGCAGGAATGAATGTTTTGAAATGGTATAAACTCTACTCTGTGATAAATGACATGTATGTAAATTTTATATTGCCTAAATTGGAGGTGAATAAACTGTCTATAACACAGATGACAGCTTACACATTAAATCTCCATGAGATCCAAAACTCCTGACAGAATATTGTGGTGTATTGCACAGCACAGGCATCAGGACTATAACATGCAGTTATGCTGACTGAGAAAAAGGATAAAGTGCTTCTTAATGAACGAATCTATTCCCGACATGCATTTTCTTCAATTTTCTTGCCATAAACAAGCCTCCCTGTATTGTTTTGAATACACTAAGTATTTTACAGTTCCTGTAAACATTTTATGAAAAGTTTTATGAAAATAGTAGGTGAATATACTTCTACTGTATCTTAATAGTAGATCCTAATTCTATAGCAAAGTACAGTATTTCTAAGTAGCATTTATATATATATACATATAAATTCTCTAAATGCTGACAATTTTCTACATGTTACTAAATAAAAGAGACATTACTGTAATGAAGTGAGGAAAGAGAAGAAGGAAAATTTATCTGACATTTGTATTCTGAAGTGCCTTGTGCTTGTTTCAGGAGAAACTGGAAACAAAAGATTTCCAGGCAGAGGGCAATTTAGGATACACGGAGTAACCACAATTTGTACTGTAGAGTCTCTTAGCTCCATTTTCTCAATAATAATTCTCTTCAGGCAATTTGTGTACAAAGAAATAAGGTCATAAGGCACATTACAAAAAACTTTACAAGAAAACGAGACAGTTATGAAACCATTTCCTCATCCCATTCAGCATAAATCAATACTGTACAATGTTGCCAGCATCACTATCAGGCTGGAGCGTGAAAATAAAATGAGAGGGAGACGCAGAGCATCTCTGCCCATCGCTGCTGTGGCAACCCGCCAACCTCCCCACAAACGTTCCTCGCCATGAGAGCTCTGCCCATTCCCTCCCACAGCAGGAGTGACACTTCACTGGTAGAGTCATATGTTAATTCCTAAGGTGATTTAATATTGTGATTTTTCCCCCAGACTGTAAGTACTTCCTCTACTAAACGCAGAGTGAGAACACGGTGCATTGAGACTCCCTGTAGGACAGCTGCCAGTTCCAAACTGGACTGCAAATATTGTCTCCATCTCCATCAAAGTTTCCCAAAGGAAGGGGAACAAACTGTGCACTCCAGAATTTCAAAGATAACTTCTACTGAAGCAAAACCAACCCCGTTTCATAGGAGCAATGAGATACTACTGCTTATAGTCTCTGATACTTGTGACTATGAAATCTCCATTTACTTTCACAGCTCTTTTTGACTGGATGAAATGAAGAGCTGTAAGTAAGTATAATAATTGAAGAACCTAGAGAAAAGATATCCACTTCCTCCTCAGAGAACACAATGAGGCCAGATAACATTCAACGTTCATGGAGCATCTAGTTAAGTGAACACCAATGAGTCACATCACTTGTGTAAAAACACAAATTATTTCAAGAAGTCAAGTTACTCTAAGGGGGAGCTAATTTGCAAAAAAGCATCATCACTGTGGCTGAGCATCATACCCCCACGGTCCTGTGAAAAAAGGTACATCTGCAGAATGTCTAACCCTGACGGGGTCTCTAACCTGAATCTTCAAGCACTGTTAGCAGAACTTACATCCAGAATGCCTGACACTGCAATTCTGTATCATTCCTCTACTAGCTATACAGCATCTACATACAGATGCTGCTGTGCAACCTAGATTAAAAGTATGCACAACCATAAAGAAAGCTCTGCCAATCATAACACTAGTCTAAGTACACTAGGGTCTAAGTGTCTAAGTACATTAGACACTTGGAATATAACTGGAAATATCAGGATATGTTAAGAGTGCAGGCCCTCCCTGTACTACACAGGCAAAGCACTCCACACACAGACAGCAGCACCAAGAGAAAGACACACTTTTCCCAGAAATCACATGGTTTTGAATCACTAAATCAGCTACTCCACAGAACCACAACATTTCAGCTTCACAACAGGTGGCTGAAAAGACTTCTGTTAAATGAACCTGAAAGGAGATTTAGTAAAATCTCCCTGTGGAATTCTATAGTCCTTAGCCCTCTTTATATTTCAGTTCTCACCATAATTGTGTAATTTGTCGAGATTACACAGGCTTCAGGCTTGTGAGGAAGAGACAGTTTTCCTGTCCTTCTCAGGAAGTGCTTGACTCACCTGTCTGGCCAGCTAAAACAGCACAAGCACATTACAGTGTCCAGGACTCTGCAGGAGGTTATCAAGCAATCAAATCCTGACAAAGTAAGATGTGTTTCTACCAGAAGAGTTTGCCAGTACATACTATACGTACTGGCTCTACAGTGCTCTACTATTTACTATATAAGCTTTCCCACCAAAAGCTAAAAGTAGACTACAAAGTAACAATATTCTGTGCTCCTATGTTGACCTATGTAACCCTCTGTTCCCCTTCCTAAAACAGCCCGAGCAGTTCACAACACTGCAATGTGTTACTTGGGGCACAACTCTAAAATGTGTAAGTATTTGACAAGTTCTGAGCAAACACAGAGCTCTGTACGTGCATTTCCTCTGTATACCACAGGATAAAACCAGAACTGCGCCGGCTCTCTCTCCCATATTATTTTGTACTTCATGTCTGTCAACTACAGAGCCTTTGCTTATTGAAAAGTCAACGGCAGGAAGAACTCAGGAAGAACTCATTGCTTCTCCACCAGAAAATTCATCCTTTTCATAGAAAGTGAGCACACGTAACTTGCAGCTGTTGAGAAAACATATACTGAACACTGCAGTTTAATCTGTTTGTGGATTTAATATTAAATATTTCACATTAAAATATTTTTTTCATTATTCTAAATACATCTCAAAAAGTAAACAGCTTCGAAATCTGATTTGCTACAAACATGTTAGAAATTGTAGCTACAACTGTTCATCCCAATAGCAGTCAGGTTTCAAACTAGTAGCATAGTTTAATCAACTATATACAATACCAAGTTGAACATTCAGCAAAATAAGAAAGGTATAGATAAAACTAAATCTAGAAGACTCTAAGAACCTTTGGAAAGATGTTGAATTAAAGACAGGTCTATGCAAGCCACAGTTAGAGGATGGTAGAATTTTATATAAATAAGCAGGCCATAGGAGATGGGTTTGAAACTGTTTGCTCCTTACAGCTCTAGAACTGCTAAATAAATGCCTTGCTTTGAGAACACTGATCTGGTCCTTTTTCAGATGAACCATCTGAAGCCCTGAACGTAGGTACTGAAACACTCCCCACCTCGGCAGGTGGTTACGAGTTCCCCAGGGCATGTTACAAAAACTGTGTTTCCGCTGCTGGGGCAGAATTGCCGGGGCTGCATCTGAACAGCCTTCACAGCAAACCTGCATCCAGGTGGGATTCGGAATAGCAAGCTGAGAATAGGAACCCAACAGAGGAGGAGTTATCCTCTGGAAAGCATGGTTGCTATAGCAAATTGGCCTGCTTGGCCTTTTACAGGTGCAAGGGAAGGAGGCTTGAACCCACGCTTTCCAAAAAAGCGCCCTGGGTACCCCTGGGTCCTGCAGTACAAAACAACCTGTCATTAGATTGGCTTCATTCCTCCTGGGGCCAGACAGCTGAACAAAATGAAATGCAATAGCAGCAAGCTAAAGGAGCCTGCCCAGCAACCTGGAGAGTCAGTGTGTGCTCCCTGCTCCTAATGATATTTATATATATTTTACTCAAGCACTTTTAAATGTAAAATGAATAAGCAGTCTCTGAAACAACAGAGGAATGCAACACATTAGCAAAAGAAAGAAAAAGAAATAGAAAAGTCTTCACAATAGAGGGAAACAAAATGGGACAAAATGGGAGAGCAAAGCAGAGGGGCAAAATAATTTTTTATCATTTAACACTGAGAAGCAGCTTCATTAGAATTTTAGACATGTTGGTTTTGGTTAAATCAAGAAAACTTGCTCAAACATGTCCTGCTCACAAAATCCTCGACATCACAGATTTGATAAATGAAATTTTATAAACAGGTTCCAGCTAAAGACAGATTCAAGACAGATATAGAAAAAGAAATCTATTACTAAAAATAAATATTTCTGACAAGTTTTGGAGCAGTTGATTTTCAACATCTGGTTTCTCATCCATTTTAGAAAATACATTTAAGACCCTCTGCTAACAGCATCTTCTTTAGTTAACCTAGGGAAATTTAGAAGAGAAATTGCAACTATAATATATGCTCTTTTACTTGAATACATTTAAAACATAAACCACTATTATGAAATAATACTGGCACTGCATACTAAAGTAAGAAAATAAATATTCAACATAGCAAACATAATATGATCACCTACATCTGTAATGGCTCAGGCACAAATAAAAAGCCAAAAGATGGACTAGAAATATTACTCTTCCAAGAGATGAGGCTGTAATCATCATGAGAACACTAGTTACAACACTTTGATTCCCTAATAATAGAAATTGTCCATTTCTGTGTAACCACTTACCACTTGGAACTTGAAAGAAGCCATCAAGGTCTTACAGAACTAGTCAATATTTTCTTAAAGCAGAAAGAAACCCTCAAACCATACAGCTAACGAGATTCCAACACCTGGAACTAGTATTTCTCAGAAGCAAAGATAAATACAGACTGTACTTTAATGATTCATTTTTTAAACACAAATATATCTATTACAAACTTTCTAAATGCCTTTCTCCATCTCCTTCCACAAATACTTTTGTTCAGTAAATACTACTGAACTTCAACAAAATAAATAAGCAAACAGATACATTGACATGAATATAGTTTTTTTTTTTTCTCCACACAGTAAAACAACTTTATCTTCTCTTCTATCTGGATCTTGCAGGTTTCCACAGAGGTCAAGTTTTGTCTGCCTTGCCTTTCCTAACATGATAAGAAGTTGCAGAGAAGCTGGAAGAAGTGCCACCAAATCATAGAGGACACTCCACCTTGTAGAACTTTTCTGCTTGTCACCACCACTTATCTCAATTATCTCAGCACCTATTTAAAATCATACTGCACTGGGAGAGAAGATGGTTAAAGATGAACCCAGGAAAATCTGGGATAATACAGGAGAAAATCACTGAAGAATATCCAGCAACACGAGAACAAACAGCCACAGATTGTCAAGACAGTTGTTTTACGCTTCCCCAGTCTACTCTATGCCCAAAAAGTTATGATGAGAAAAGCATGCTTGCCCCTGTGCACTTGGCCAAGGAAGACTGTACTCTTTCCACTGGAAGAAGGTCCGAAGGGATTCACACATGTATAACTTCTAGACTTCTGGAACTAATCTCTAAGAATTAAGTGACAGTAATTCACCTTGGAAAAGGCTCAAAAACAAACCGTCACAATATTTTACTGTTCTGCTGCAGTCTCTGTACCAGTGTTCTCCATCTTTCTGCACAGTTCCTCATTTTACACAAACCTCAACTCACAGTGTCTTGTTCTGATCCTCTACCTCTCCGGAGGACTGGCTCTTGCATCCACCTGCATAACTATGACCTTACACTGTTGCAACAAAAAATGAAACTGTCAAACAACAGGCTTATGAATGTGGAAGTGAGAACCTCCTCAGAAACTGAATCTATACCAAAAAACTCAGACATATAAAGAGAAATGAACTTGACATTTTGAACATTCAACATTAAAAAAAAAATCATGCTTCCAACCCCTTTACGTAATGGTCATTTTTCTACAAAAACATACCCCCAGTTTTAGGGAAAATATATGTAGATCAAACTATTATTTTTACTGAATAGAAAGGAGGAAAGATTTCTGTTTGTACTTGTCATTCACTCAATAGTACAAGAGGTGAGATAATAATGTATGCCATAATTCTTCCAAATTTGGAAGAAAAAAAGAAAAAGATGCATAGCTTTAGCCATATACATTGTATTTCCTGACAATTAATAGCTAACTTAAATCAATATCCTAAGAGATATCCCAGATGACTACTTTTCAGAAAAGCTCTTTTAGAACGACAGCACAAGTAAAGCAAAAGGTTAACATCTCTTTCTTTTTTTCTTTTTTTTTTTTTTGTATAGTATTAGAATCCAGACTTATGGTGTAGTTTTTTTCTCCTGAGAAAGGAAATACCTACAGACAGTCGTTAGCAACAACTCTGTTGAATATCAAAGAACAAATTTCAAATAAATGAAATTTTAGTGGAAGAAAGCTACCTCTAACTTCTTCAACCAAAACAGTCATTTGTAATGGAAAGTACTTTTAGAGATAAAACTTGGAGGGAATAATCCAGGCTACAGAGAAAGTGAAAGGAACCTCAAGGGATCTTTATTCACTTATAAATGTCCTGTGTTTAAGCAGTGGTGCTAAAGAACTTCTTGATTTAATATGTATACAGTTCCCCTGACACTTGTAGGAATTTCAGGTTTTATGATTAAATAATCATTCAGTGTAAAAGTTATCATGATAGTGGCACAGCTGGGAAGTAACAGTAATATTCTAACTAAATGAAACAGACTATATTTCCTAACTCATGTCCGCACTCCTTGTGTACTAATCTAAAACTACAGGATTGTAATTCTAAAGAAGTGTGAAACAACAACAACAAAAACAATAAAAACTAAAAGCTTGGAATACTGTGACGAAAGAGTTTGAAAGTGCAACGTTTAGTGTAACCATTTATAAATTAATGCATTTTTTCTACATTCTCAGAAGCCTTTCAGTGTGCCAAGATGCAGAAAGGAAGGATATTTCCCATTAATGGAAGCTCTCAGAGATGCACAGCACACTGATGTCAATGTATAGCTCACTCAAGAATAGTGTTTTTCATCTTAGAAATTCCCCGGGATTTCTAAGATCATCATCTTAGGAATCCCCCATGCATTTCCAAGCATCTCACCCAAGATTCCATCCTGGCACCAGTAGACTGTCACTGCCTACGTGGCAGCAGCTCTGCTCAGAAGGCACTGGGTGTTTTCTGGGTTAGGCAGCTGTATGAACAGTAACATTAGAGTAAGGAAAGCAATTATCACCCTCTAGTCCACGCGTGTCAGGCCACATCTAAAATATTGTGTCCAGTTTTGGACCCTCCTACACAAGGAAGACAGTGATAAACTGGAGCGAGTTCAGCAGAGAGACACTGAGATGGTAGGAGCCCTTGGCCTGTGAGAAGCTGAGGGAACTGGGCTGGTGGTGGTGGTGGTGTTGGGCTTAGCAGGCCTGGAGAAGATAGCACCTGGGGCATCAGACCACCTGGGGAGGCAGCTGCGAAGATGGAGCCAGGATCTGCACGTTGTGGTAGGAGAGACCATCAGCTTAAGTTGAAATAAGAGGTAGAGGCAGACATAAGGTTTTCATAGTCAATGGCAACATACAGTCTCACATTCCTGTCACAATTCTCTAAGGCAACCACACTGGCTCTAGAGGTCTCAGGAATGAAAGAAACGAGACAGGCATCTCCTTGAGGCAGTCATCGTAGGAGAGGAGTCCCAAGCAGTTTGGGATAAGGTCCTCAGAGCTGTCCGGCGTGGTGCTGGTGACTGAGCAGTGGCCAAGCGGCTCACTGCAACCTCAGACTCCTGAATCCAATGAGGACTTGTGACTTTCTCAGATTCACTCCCATGCTATATAGGTATCCGATTCCTTTACTTACTAAATTTAGAAGAACATGGAACAACACTTTCTAAGCAATAAAAATACCTCATATATGGATCATAGATGGAATGCAACCCTCCCAAGTCTTACAGCAATGGAGTCAAGTTATAAAGAAGTTATTGCATTAAACAAAAATAATAAGGAGTAATAGAATAATATGGAATAATAGAAGTCTGTAAGATGGGTGCTCCATTTTGGAGAGTGGTTGGAGCACGTAGCCCTGAGCACGTAGAGCTCCTGTGCTCCACTCCAAGTGATGAAGGGTTGGGCATCTAGACCACATGTTCTGCCTGGGGAAAATAATTATCCAACCTTGTATGTATTCTAACAAAGTGCATGTGGATGTAGAATATCACCCAAAGACAGACACTTATTTACTGATGATAACAAAACTACCTAAAGAGACACAAAAACCTTCTGTTACACTTTTGCTCGATAGGAGAAAGGCCTATTGATATTTTTATCTCGTTCCTGTTTCCTGTTCATTTTACAAAAACAGTCAGAATGAAGAGTTCACCATTACGCTGTCACCATTGAAAACTTAATGTCTTAGAACAGACCCTATACAAAAGGGGAGGCAAAACAAAATTCAGTAAACTGCTGAAGGAAAATCTGGGAAACTTCCAAGTTATATACATTCATTCAGTAATTTTAGTGTTGGCTAATAAAAAGCAAGAATTTCAGCTGAATAAGACACAAACACACTAGTTATCTTCTAATAGGCAAAAATACTGTGATGAAAAGATAAGCCTGGGTGACAGTTTTACTTCTGATATTTTGTGCCTGAAGATGTCTCTCAGGAAATTTAATTAAGATCAGAAGTTTCATCTACCTTATTTTAATTGCCAAGGAATGTGATGATAGCGTCCTCTGCTCTTCCAGGTTTGTTTGTTTGTTTTCTTCTATATTATTTCCTTTCTTACTTTTCTATTTAATTTCCATTATGTGCCTGGCATGAAATTATATAAATTATCTCCTTTCTTCTTGATCAGAAAGGCATAATTTTAAAACACTGAAGTGCTCTGAACCCCCAGTGAAATATATTTCCGGTATCCAAACAGCTCTGATATATGTTGATGAAAATGCCAAAGTGTTTATTCCCTTCAAAAAGATGATAAGAGTGGAACTGGTAACTGATATAATTAAGCTATTTCAAAACTCAAGAGCTGAAGTATTTACCTTTACAGTTTGAACTGTATTTTCAACTTGCCCATTATACCACTCAAAGCTACAACTAAATACCTTCAGCTTTATCGATTTTTATTTTAGCTTCTTTGCTAGAAAGAGATAACTAGCACTCTAATGTTAAACCATATTTTTAATTAATTTTTGGAAATCTAAGAAGTTTGCCTCTGTAACAATGGCTGCTAACAACTGCATTTTATGCCAAAATTTTTTTTGAAAATATTTCCATTTTATCATATGTTACTAAGCTCACTATAATGCAGTTCATCAAGATAGTGCACTGAGCTGCAAAAATGATAAACTAAAAGATCAGTCAGAACGGAGTTAAAAAAAAAAGGCAGAAATACTACCATTGGCTTCAGTGAGCATTGCAGAAAGCCTTTAGAATATTTTTAGGTTCTCATAAAGTTAAATATTATTAGCATAATATACCTATAAGGATGAAGCCAGGCAATAACTATAGGACTACATGGAATTAGAGACACCACATAAAAGCACTGTACATACAGCATAGGTAGCTTGTGGGATCCAGAGAAAGGCGGAGACACCATATACAGAGCCTCCGCTCCCTCACACTGGTGCATCTGTCCCCCGCAGTCCCCAGCCATTCCTTATATCTGCAAGAATATAATAGAAAGACAAAGCAGAACAGCGCGCTTCAGGACCTGAGGGAAGTGGGGACCCCACAGCTCAGGGTCTCCGCTCCCTCACCTACGTGCTACCCAACAGCTCCGGGCCTTCAGCGCTCCGCAAGGAAGAATAAATTTCGCAAGGCAGAAAAGGCATGGGCACAGGGCAGAATGCACAGGATTAATACGGTTTTTAGAAGGCAGCGAGTCACTGCGTAGTGGATGATATTGATTTTGTTTCAATGTGCTTCACACTATTACTGCACTTATATATTGTGATAAGGAGAAAAGAGATAGTATGAATAAAATGGGATTCCTCAAGGAAGAAAAGATCAGAAGACTGTTAAAAATGAAAAACCCACAAACTTAAAATAATGTTCTAGTCACTATTTCTTTTTGGCCTTCAAAAAGAAGTTTCCTAAAAATAATCAAAATAATAAGAAGAATCCTAAAAATAATTTGAAAAAAGTTATAAATACATCAAAATCATGGGTATGACTGGCAGTTTTTGATAACCCATATTATAAAAGTCCAACTACCTAAAGATTTCGGATATTGTTTAATAAATACATCTGAAACTCAATAGTCTTATATTTAACACACAAAATAAACTTAATAAACTCACACTATAAAAATTTTCAATTCAAGCTAAGCATTTTAGATAAATATGCAATATATCTTAATTTCAAGGTTTTTTTCTCCCATTTAGATCACCAAAATGTGAAAAAAACAAAAAAGGCAATCACTGACCCAACAACTGAAGGAGAAAATCAATTAGTACCGAAAAAGGAAAATGTAAGCAATTCTACTCAGAAAGTAAGAACACAAGAGCCTGGAGGAGTGACAACCTGGGGGATCTTATCAATGTTTATAAGCATCTGATGGGAGCCTGTAAAGCAGCCAGGATCTTCTCAGTGGTGCCCAATGACAGGATAAGAGGCCACGGGCAGAAACCAAAGCAGAAGATTTCACTTGATCATGAGAAAACACTTCTGCATTGTGAAGGTTGTCAAACACTGGCAGAGGTTGCCTAGAGTGGTTTGAGAGACTCCTTCCTTGGGGGTGTTCCAAACCCAATGAATGGGACATGCTCCTGGGCAACCTGCTCCAGACGACCCTGCTTGAGAAGGCAGCTGGACTTAGATGGTCTGCAGATGTCCCTGCCAAGCCCAACTCTTCTGTGATTCTGTGACTTACACAAATGAACAACAGTAGAGGACAAAATGAAATACAGCTTTGTGGAGCCTGTGACTTTGGAAATGATATTACTTGCTGCTTAGCATTTATTTCTAAACACTTTTTGATATCAAGTTCTAACAAAATTGTGAACATAGTGTTTCCCCCATGTTCAGCCTGGAGAACTCTCTATGCTAACAGCATCACACTTTGTAAATACCACACTAGATTTACACAAGTAGAAAAGTTAGAAAATGCAAAATATAATATTGCGTGTCATGTCTTTATGTATACACGCACAGACACAAAGGTACACAATTTACTGCTATATAGTAAAAAGAGAAACATGCATATAACAAAAACTGCATGTGTATGAGCAGGTGCACACACATACACAAAGAATTAATCTTCACTTCCCTACCTATGTTCTCCAGTCCTAGACATGCTCTGGGTATTTTAGGATTGTCAGGTGGTTTCTTACTCGCCTGTGACCACAAGCCCAGACCAAGAGCTCTCCATCCCATGTAAGCGCTCGTGCTAGAAAGGCGCAAAGCCTCCATTCTGCAAGACCGAGAAACATTTCTGTATTTTCTTCTCCCATAGGACCACCTTCTAGCTCACTCCAGGTACATCATTTGCAATCAGTTAGAGAAAAATCACACAGATTATTTTATTTGTTACTATTAAAATCTATTCAAGACACTGCTTATACTTTGCTTTATAAGATCACAAAAGCTGTAATTCCCAGTAATCTGTGATACAATCAAAAGTACATTTGTTTATGATCTCCGGTGTGTGACAACCAGCTAAATGAATTCAATTAACCACTTCTCATGTAAATTTGTCAGAACAGCTTCTTGTTTTGCGCAAGGTGAGAATAATACCTTATCTTTTGAGAGGCCAGAGCATCTACAGGAAAGAGTTTGTTCCTGTTGCTTTCAATCTTAAAATTGTCTCAGTTTTCTGACCATTTCACAGTCAAAAGTACCACAGCAGGTTTTAAGCAACCAACATGCCAAGCCATGGATAGGCAGGTGCGGGGCTGCCACAAGCTGCCTGACTACGTCAGCACATGCACACTAGTAAGTACCACAGCAAAAGGCGCAGTCACACACTTCTGTCACACTGCAGCAAATCACTCTTTAATACCAGCACTCGCTGTCTCCTTTCTGCAGCAAAGCTTTTATGTCATTATGCATTTTAATTACCCTTCCCTCTGAGACCGAGATCTCTGCAGAGGCTGGAGTCTGCACAGTGCAGCCGATGAAGATGTCTGACACTGAACAAGAACCGCTGCTGTGCATGCTGTAGACAGGGACTGTAAGGGATCGGACACCCTCGATGACTTTTTCTTTTTGACTGTATCACCAACAGGCTTCCAGGCTATTCCCCTTATGAACCACGTGTATCAGCTACTCCAGTGAGGGATGGGTCTCTGTCAAATATCATTATGCTGAGCAGAGTATCTAAGGATCTCTTCTCTCCTTTCTCAGCTGACCTACAGCTGAAGCAGATCTTCATATTGATCATGAGATAATGTTATTGATTCCATCTGATGTGCCCCAAACTCTACAGCAGATAAGCCTCACATAAGGAGCTATTTTTACGTTCTACACATATACGTAGATGCACACTTTTTTTTTTTCCTGCTGATAATGGATCCTTTGACATAGTCTTTTAGAGAATAAAGTCAAAACCGATAATGGCTGGCATGCTCTGGGAATTTATTCCCACATGGCTAGAATAAATTTTATAGTTCTACTAGAAAACAAGACAAGACAAAACCCACACACTATTACTGTTAGCATCGATAACCTCAGTAAAAAAAACTAATGCCTGAAAGGTTCTTGACCACTTTGGCACCACACTGAACAAAGTGCAACTGTGATGGGACAGATGAGAATAAATAAAAGATCTCTTCTGCTACAGTTTTGCTCCACTCTAAGCCAGTATTTACAAAATAGAGTTTAATACCAAGGCGGAAGAAGACTAGCTAGCATGTGTTGAAGTTGTGCTTTAGATTCACTATTCCGTTAATAAACTGAATGCACAGGAATTTTAGAAGGATTTAGTGGCTGAACGAGGCTTTTAGATTAGGCTGATGGGGGTCTTGTTAGTAGTGGTCATTTGAAACTGAATCTCCAGATTCCCAGGATTTCACTGTGTATGCAGGAGAGACGAGAGCGCCAACCTTACAGTGCATCCTGACACTTAAGGTGAAAAGTAAACAAGGTTGTAACTTTTCTACTTGCAATGGATTCCTCTGACACTATTCTGCATGTTTAGATGAAGTGTTGTTTCCTGATTTTGAATATGTACTAATATATACATACAGTTTTCTTCATGAGTAGATGCATGTTACAATTCTCCATTCTGGCATTCCCATACTAACTCTCCACAATAATGTAAGACACCAAAAAGCAGTGTTTCTCACTTGTGCACAAAGTATTGGTTAGAATCTGAATAAGAATTATTCACTTTGTTGCTGATCTACATTGTCAGCGTAAAAAAAAATCCTTAAGATGCAGTGCATTCAAGAAACTTTTCCTCTCTAAAACAGAAAGGGATTTAATTTGGAGATGGACATAAAAGAAGCCATCTTTGTGCGTAACAAAGCAGACTGAATCAAGAAATAAAACTTTTATACTAATACTTTTTTGTACATAGTTCCTGAACCATGCTGGCTGATGACTGCAAACTAGTGCTGCACAACCCAGCGGCTATATCATAATCTAGGCAGACGCCTGGCATCAGACTCCATCACTTAGTGCCCTGCAGAAAATATCTGTTCACGGGAATTGTTATAACTAAAACTCAGAAGAGATTTTTACATTCAGGTTCAGGCCTTGTACAGCTTTCAGACTTGACTGGTTGTATGACAGATCCTGAGCTCAAAATCTATTAAGGGGATTCCTTAACTGGTAAGCACATACTGAAAAAGGAACAACTGGGAGCAGAAATGTTGCATACAGAAGGATGCCCCTAGCCCCTTACCCTAATGCGCCTTTCCATGCTCTGCTGTAGTCTCATGCTGCTAATACAGGACTGTGCAGAGAACACAATTTATTTACTTATGCTTTGCTCTGCTCCAACTATTTGTATGCAAGTCACACAACTAATTCCATTAGTTTCTGTATACAGAAGTAAAAACAACTTCTGATACACAAAAGGCAATTAGCTAGAATTGGCAAAGTTCAAAATACTGCATGCAATAGTTCAATAATAATAGAGACTCATTTAGTACTCTTTTAAATAACTTGATTTGAACGAGTATAGATTTAAAAGTTAGATATCCAAGGAGTTTACAGGAAACAGCTTGTAAAATTATTTGCTCGCCCAGCACAGAAGCAGTATGAAACATGTTGAAGGGAAAAAAAAAGAAAATCAGAGATACTATCTTTACCAGCTAAGCTATATTTCCCTACAGGCTTCAAACTTGACCATATCTTCAAAACCAAAGGTTGGAGAAAATGGCCTGAGAAATATATGATAACGCAAAAAGCTAAGCCCAAAGATGCTGTTGAGCAGGATGATGGAGTGGGGGGAGATCCGGAGCATTGGATGAATAGGAAGCCTTGAGCTTGTGCTTTGACAAAGGACATTTTGTTTAAAGAACTGAGGAGTACATCACGCAGCTCAAGGCATCGTGCTTCCCAGGAAACATATGGAACTGACACAGAGTGTTTAGGAAGCAAAACATCAGGCTGCCGTACAATTTTATACAATGTGCATAAACTGGCATATGGCATTTTAAACAACCACAGTATTCAGCAGAGGTCTTTATATACATCATTTCTCTTTTCTTCTGCTCACCAGTGTTTAAAAGAAGCAGGATTTGACAAGCATTAAGTCAGGTTTAAAGGTTACAGGCCTAGCCATTTGCGTCATACCATTTTGCAAAGGAACTTGTTAAGTGAGATGCTCGACGAGTACCTACCTTGTCCCACTCATCTCATCAGAGAGAGCACTCTCCTACTCACAACATGAGAGATGAAATTGATTTGTTTTGCAAAGCTGGGAGGCAGAAATTATAATTGATGGTCTATCAATTATTCTATCTAATCTATCAATTAGTCTATCTATTGGGGATTAACACACCTCCCAAATCTGAAGACACAAATATTAAAAAATAAAATGGACCAGCAGCTGAAGCTGAACTTATCATAGACACATATATTGAAATATTTTAGAATTACTGAATAGTGTCAAATAATAAATGTCTACTCCAAAAAAAAGCTTTAAGTACTATTTATTTCAATGACGTATATATTTATTTGAACTTTTTTTTTATTTTCATCGAAATTATGTGTTATGAACATTCTGATAAATGAATTGGAAGGTTATTAGCCTCTCTGATCTTTTTTAGATCCTGGTGTGCCACTGGGATCTCTGAGATCATCAATGGTGAAAGTGAAATGGGAAGCAGGTTAAAGCAGGAAACGCAGAATGAGCTACAGGTTGTCAGACACGGGCAGTCTGCACTGCAGACCAGGTGTTAACTGGGGCAAACAGAAAAACTACTGACCTGAAACACTTGGTCAGAAGAACAAGAGAATTTAAAGTGTAACAGAATTATCTGTGGTTTATATTCACTAGCTTACAGCATTCACTGCACACTGAGAGCACCCTTTAGGGACACTTTGTACATTTGTTCAATAATCACTGGCATGTGCAAACTACTGCTTGCAGATAAACAGCCATATTTATTATCATTAATAGGAACATTTGGCCTCATTTCTGGATTTATTTTGACAGAAGGTCTGTTTTCTCTGGAAAATCTGTTTTCTCTGGAATTTGTTTGAACTCATGTTACAGAAGGAGATCTTTGCCTTCACTGCATTTATTTTATTGTAAAAGAAACGCTAGATAAAGAATGCTAAATAGCAGAATATCAGTGATCTGCTTTAAAAAAAGAGCAAGAAATTTAGTTTTTTATATAGATACCTGGCGGGTGCTGACAGCTCAAGCAGAACCTGTTTGGGTTAAGTGTTTCAGCACTAGGTTCTGGTCTATGTTTCATATATCTGAAACAAGATTTTATCAGTCTGAACAGCTATGGTTATTATTTTATAACTTGGATACAAACCTATATGCAGAATGACTTCTAAAGGTGCTTTTAAAACAGCAGGAGAAACAGGGATGAAATGTAGATTAAACGTGAAGAAAATGTCTAAATCATGTCTTACCTCTTTCTAAGCACAATATCCCTGAGCAGTTTAGTCTATTGCTCCACTACTTAGTTGGAAAGTTTTTTCTAAAGACTAACCTAAATATTTTTGTATATAAAAATTAAGCTAATTGCTGTTTATTTCCTTCCCTCCCTGCCATCTCCCTTGGGACAAATGTTGACAGCATTATCTATAGCAACCTTTTACATACCGCAGGATTTGTTTGTTCATTCCTGCCATCAGCCCTTACTTCCTTTCTCCCTTCTTTCTTCTGTCATCTTTCCTCCCTTCCTTCGAAGTTCTTACCCTCTGCCTTACTAATTGTGTCTACTACTTCTTCTCATTTCCTTGAAGGAGTTCAGTACTACAATTATGATAAAACTGCCTAAACATAACCATAACCATAATTAAGATCTAGCATTATATTAGTTTGCAGCACTTAGCACCAAATATTTCTGTGATGCAGCTACAACAAGCTCTGAAAAACTGGCTTCAAACTTTGCTGATGTACTCCTATACAAGGCAACACTTGGGTACAGCCTGCTACAACCTGATTTCTAGGTTTTTTGTAGGCTTAATACAGAAAATCCCACAAAAAACATTAGCGTCCAACAGTACTCTGTATGGTGGAAGACTTATGGTGCTGTTGTGATGATCAAGAGAGGGAAAAGCTTCAGAGAATCCTTCACCAAAATAACTAAGTAAACTGTGCAAAAAGGGGAAAAAAAAACAAGCTTCTCAGGATCTGCTGCAGATCCTTCTTAGGATCTGCAGCCAAAGCAATGGAGTTCTTGGAACAAATGCCACAACTTTATTATTTTGTTTAATTAGACCGTCTGGACAAAAGCAATGGTTAGCATTCAGGAGCAAAGGTAAGTGCTAAGAACCAATATACTGATGTTCACACATTCTTTTTCTAACAGGAACTTTTCTGAAATGCCCAGAATATATACAAAGGGACCAGACTGCTGAACAGATTAACCTCTTGGTCCTATGGCTTTGTCTCACTGGCAGCAGAAACTTGTTAAGTGCACAGCAAGCAACGCACCAAAGGAGAAATCCTGCAGGGAATGTGGCTGGTGCTGGTGCTGGGAGGGACACAGGTTCCACCTTTGCCTTTCATGCATGTTGTGAACAGGCCCCTGAATCATAGGATCATTATGATTGGAACAGAACTTCAAGATCATCAAGTCTAAATGTAGAAGAAGCCGGTCCCTTGCTCTCAAGAGCTAGATCTGTGCTCACAGAGAGTGCCTGGAGCAGGCACAGGTCTAGAGCCCCACACGCTGCCCAGCTCCCTCACGGCCATCCCACCAAGGGCTGTGAGGTGCTGGCAGCTCCTCGAGCCCATATACAAGCCCAGACAGTAGCCACAGTTGAGACCAGCTACAAGTCCCATGACCTTGTGGCACCTGCTACCAGCTTGTCTAGGGAGAGCTCTGTGGCTGCTTTCTCTGGTTATCCCTGGCATGACCCTGCCGCGGCAGCAGGGGTTCGTGACTGGCAGGCCAAGGCTAGACGTGGTCTGTCTGGAGTGCCCATAGTGCAGGAGAGGAGAGCTCAGATTTACATCGATGGAAAAAGACCTTGTCCTGGAGGTCCACTACACCACACATTTATATTATGGACATATCACAGTGCAAAGAGAAGTAATCACCCAATTTTTAAACTGCTGTGCAGATGAAATTGTGGTTACGCTCTGAAGGAACAGTGGCACTAAGTGCTTCAAGGAAAGAAAATAGAAATCTCGTGTTGGGCGTTCAGTTTCTGATGCAGGTGAAGTCAGTGACATACGTTCTCACTTGACTATAAATGCTGCAATTCCCTATGTACGAACCAGGGACATTCCCATTCCCCATTCTTCAATGGAAATAGGTGTTGTGAAATTCTTCAATGCTTGTGAAGCACATATGTGCTGCAGTGATGATAGCTGTAGGAGAGACCATGACAAGGAAAGAAAACACGTTCTGTAAAGCCTGGAGACCACAGACTATGCAGTGTATTTGGGCAAAATCACAAAATGAGGGAATTGTAGCTGGTTTTTTAATACTCACTTTGGCAAGCTTAGTGCTAACAGGGTTTTAATATTAAATCGTACTGTATGTCAGCAGATGATAGGTCATTTTTATTAAAAAAAAAGAAGGATTGGGCATTTAAATTTAGCTATTGACTATGTGCATGCGAGGAAGAGCTTAAGATGAACTCAGAATCACTTGAACTCCATCCTGGGGGTAATACAGTATTCAGAACTCACAGACCTGGTAATTCTGCTTGAAGAACGACATTGGAATTACAGGGCTATTAATAAAGTTCTTCATTCTTCCTCCTTCTGTCACTATGACTTGATACGCTTCTACAACAATACTTTCTCCTACCTGCGCATTTAAAATGGAGTTTACAGTTACTTCGTTCTTCATCATTATTTCTGGTACAACTCCAGCTTCTGCCTTATTGTATAAAATGGAATATCATTTCATTAAAATTAGCCTTCTTTCTTTCGCTGACATTTTTTAACATGCCATAGGAAAGTGCATGCCAATCTTGTTAATAAAATCTCAGTATAATTCAAGCAGACTGAAATTACAGATGGAATATCTGTTTTCTAAGTTCAAAACTTTATCTTCTTTCCTAGTGACATAATCTATTCTTAGCTAACAGCGTCAATTTGCTCTTACTAAATAGTAGCTTGTATTAAACAATTGAATTTAATATCACTTATGTTCCTCCAAGCTCATAGTTTCAGAAAGCAATTAACAATTCCTTCAGTAACAGGACGCATATGGACTAAATTCTGTAAAATGTCTTTGTGTTCCTTAAGTGGCTTGTCACTTTTTCCATAGAAACCGCTGCAGTGAAAGCTGTCAAGACGAAGGATGGATAGACTCTCCGGTCCCTCCTTTCCACAAGGGCTGCCCTGACCCTTCCTTGTCACAGTGCAGACGTGTGGAAGCGCGGACCAACCTGCGGCCCGGCATGGGCCTTGTCCCTGCCTCCAGGGGCCACGAATGTTACAAACAACAGGGCTGTGAAGTAGTGGGAAGAATTTCACTCCATGTGCGCTCGCGTGCGCGTTTGTTTCCTTCAAACAACATCTTGGAACGGAACCAGAATGTTGTGATTCTGAAATGAACTGTTTTGTGCAAATTTTATTGCATAATGGAAACAGATGCATGTATTTTTTTTTTTTTTTTACCTTTCTTTTAAGGCCTGTTGAGATTAAGGGGAAATATTCAAATGCAGCAGAAATTCTTGCTGGAAAGTATTTAAGTAATTGCAAGCCCTGAGCAGAAACGAATTGAAATGACCTGCTCTACCATTTCAAATTAACCAACATCTGCATTAGATACTTGCAGTGCCATTGCGTGGCTGTTGGGCATTCATGTAATTAGGGGTAAAGAGAATGTTGCACCTTCTTCTTTTACCTCACAGTGTAGGTGAAAAACTGATCTGAGGGCTTGTAAGTGTAAAATTTGCAACATCAAAAGCAGTGAGTTTTCATTCTTAGAGACGCTTCTGTAACTGCAGCTGTAGTTGAAAAAATGACAAATACAGGCCAAGAGTAATTAGAAATTACAACAAAACCTAAATGATTTGATCTCCATAGTGAAATATGTTGAATTTGACTACCTGCTAAATGAATTAAACACACGCTTTCCAGAAAGTGTAAAACCAGGTTCCTTTTGAAAGCAGCTGTCTTCCCCAGCCTTTCATCTTCAGTTAGTCAGACATGTAAAGTTACCTAAAAGTGACAGTTCTTAAGATTGTGTGTAAAGGCAACATATATTTTCTAGTTTTAAAAGTTCCAGAGTAGAAAAATAATATTATTAAAAAAAAATGAACAGAGATCTCTTCTAGTGTCTTAAGAGATTTTCTCTCATTCTAAGATTGATGACTGACCCAGGAAGTGCATAATGTAAACTTCAATTTGCTTGTAGCACGCAGCTGTCTTCTCTGTGGAGTGGTCATTTCCAGCAGCCATGGAGGACAGCGAGCCTGGGAGCTGTCACCTCTCCTGCTTCCCCCCGTTCTTTCCACAACAGCGTTTTTTCCTCATTTGCAAAATCCTTTTCCTTACATGATCAAGGCAGATATCCTCTGGTTGAAATTATTTTGTTTTAGAACTTTGTGCAGAAGCTGAATAAAAAACAAAAGGCACAAAATAGTGCTACTTCTCTCTTCTTCTCCATGTTCTTGTTTAACGTTATTTATAACATTATTTAAAGTGCAATTTATTTTCCTTCTACTGAGACTAAAAGGGCATTTTGCGGTTGGATAATGTCTGAAGAGAGGAATGAGGAGCTTATCTCTGTTCTTGATAAGAGATGTTTCCCCTGTGCCCTTGAACTTATCTACCAATTCTTTTTAGCATAGCAAACTCATGGAAACAACATTTAGGTTCTTTCTGCTGTTTCAAAAGCTTAAGCAAGAACAAAACTGAAGTAAATTTATAAAACAGCTTCCTATTTCCTAATTAAAGACTACATCATGCACTTGTATTTAATAATAGCAAATGGATAAAAACAGCCCTAGTAAATGATACCTACTAAGTCTAAATTCAAGCTCATGCTGCAGCAGCCCCATGCAGGTTTCCTATCCAAGTTTCATTTCACAAGGGTGAAAAGCAAGAGCCCAGTGCTTCTGCAAACACACAGAACTGCATTAGCTTCCCACACCTAGGTATCATGCACTTGAATAGATGGAAATTAGTCTTATCCATGGCAAAAAGAGCATCTGTCTATATTCAGAAATTGCACCTCTTGGCGAGCTCAGCTCATTCTGGCATCTCCATTTTTCATCTTGTGAGCACATTCACAGTCTGCTCTTCAGCTTCATGCAGCCTCTACTTCCATGTCCCCCTTTCCTCCTGTCCATGTCTCCTGATTGCTTCAGTGTTTTTTTTTTCCTTTCTTTCTATCCTAGTCCCACCATCTCTTAAACAAAATTTCAGGATTAAAGTATCTGCAGCAACCTGGCTGTTCATTCTATCTGCACGATGTACTTTTAGCCGCCTCTCCATGCCTACCTTGTCTATTTAAGGCTAGGAAATCCATTATTATTTGTACTCCACCTAGAACAAGGCAGCACATTACTCACTAGCCTGCAGGTAGCTACACCATCAGCACCACGGTATCTGTAGATGTGTATTTTATGTACAGAACACACATTGCATACATAAACATACAGATAAGACATACTAAATTACATAGCTCCATACATTTTAAGAAATGAAATTCAAGACAATTAACGGATCCTAGCTTACTTATTCCTGTGGCAGTACATTAATATACTCACAGTATGTTGGCAGGACCAGCTGTTAAATAATGAATGTCTCACTATATTGTTTTCAGCAGGCGCTTTAGCGATTAATCTCCGGCGGCTTAATTTTTAGCTCAGGTTAGAAAAATAGCCACATCTTATGCCACTAAGTAAATCCTAGAGATTGCCCACAGCAAAACAGAGACATCAAAATCAACACATCCACTGCAGCAAATTATTTTTCGTTGTGAAGAAACGGATATCATCCGGCTTTCCCCTTCCTAACATTGTAAGAGCTGGAAAAGCAGAGCAGGAGTCTTTGCTCAGGGTGTCACTTTTGTTTTTCCTCGCTCTTGGTGTGAGTGTGAGGGCCACCAGCAGGGACAATCCTGCCCTTCCTTCATCATGCCCCTGGCTAAATCTGGCAGCTCTGGCCACCGCCGTCGCGGCACGCGTGTAAAATCCACCATTTCAGAGTGAGTTATCTGGGAGCCAGAGCATGGGGCAGTGGGAGGTGCAAATGGAAATCGATGTAGCAAAGAACCGCGCTCCTGCCATTCTCATCAACCCGGGCGCCCGCAGGCAGCGAGTCCCCGACGTGCGCAAGGGAAGCGAGGGGCTTCGGGGCACACAAGTGAGACAGGCGGGCAGGGAAACGTCACCCACCACATGCACCAGCACGCCACGCCACGGATAGCTGCCACAGGATTCAGCACTAACACCGAGGAACGCTTATCAGAAGCAAATCTTCAAGAAAATTTCCATGACACTGCAGAATCAAAGCCCTTGCACATTTTACTTTTTAAAAAAATAGTTCTTATTTAATAAGCTCAAAAAAACCAGAAATTCATATTTGGAAAAAAAAAATTCTTCCTTTGGACAGCCATTCACTTCCTAAATATGAGACTTCAGAGTGCGACAAAGCTGGAAAGCATGGAAAGCTTCTGGTCCCGATCCGGCTTTTCTATCTGCAAAGTATCTTGAGCACCAGAATGTATCCAAACAGTTGTTCAATAAAAAGTAAAGCCACTATCTAAAAATATGGTTGTGACAAAACACCTCTGTAAAATGCTTGTGTATCAATATAGTTTGAGTCATGTTTAATCAACCAACTTGCTTAAATATCCTGTATCTCTCTGGAATATTTAGGAAGCAAAAACTATCACCTTTCATGGATTTTTGGATTTTTTTGTTTGAAATAAATAATTACTTTGACTATTAAAGCTGCTCTGAAAATTAATAAAATAGTACATACAGTAGATTGTATTATTATCCTGCTGCAGCTTAATTAAGCAGTGCTCATTTCTGAGGTTTGCAGAATATTTCCTTATCGTAACAGATATTGAATTCCACTTACTGGATTTACATCTAAAGACTCTTACACAATTCCACTTATTTTTCTGAAAAAGATAATTCAATGTTATCTCTCCACAAAAGTCCTAAGCACATTAAATATTAATTGCCCCCCAAAATTATTTATATTTTTCTCCAATAAGTGCGCAAAAATTCCAGACCTGTTTCTAGCTTCCTTTCAAAGGGACATTAAAAGTAACTACCACATTTTTTCCTGAACAAGCATTAGCTTTTCAAACTCTCCTACTGAAATGCAAAGTCTTATCACATCTCTGCTGAAAAGCTGCATTGATTAAAGTCAGCTGTCAATCAGCCCACTAAAACCTTGCCTAGAACACGCAACGGCATTTGCATAACCCCCCGCTCACTCAGTGAGTGCCAGCTACGAATCATCCCTTTTATTTCACGCTACACGTACCTTATAAAGCAGCAGCAAAACTTAAAACCATTAATGTGAGGGTATTTTGGAATAAATTATGTTTTCTTACCATGTGTTTCATACACAGGCTCCAGTCCTGCACATGCCTATCTCCATTTATTCTATACAGTTCTCATTTTAGTAACCTGACTAATATTTTTATTGACAAGGAACCATCTGACTGAAAGAAAACCTAGAACTCTGGACCGGCTTTCTGGATTGTGGAATACACACTTTATTATATTTGCTAAAAATGTAAACTGCTTTATGAGAATTTAGATGTTAAGTTTAGCATACTAAGTAAGTTGAATAGATATAGATCATATGCTCAGTTCTGCTGACTCTTAGGAGTGCATCATGAATCTCATTATATTTAAGAGGGGGTTTTACACCCCGCTTCCAGATTCATATTATTTCAAAAATAAACAGAATAAAGTTCTGGGCCTCATGCTTCAGGAGAAAAAGACTGAAAATAGGAAACATAAAGGACAACTAAGAGGGGCCAAAAATAGTAGTTTTTCATCTCACATAATTTGGGAGGATCCTTTGCACATTGTAATGGAAATACGCAAACCACCCTCCGAGGCAGCATTAACTGAGCTGGCCTGTGGTTCAGGCAGAAGGGTACCAGGTTAAGCGGGAGCACTGGGCACTAACACAGCACAACACAGAGCTGCCAGGACCAGGCTGTTTTTGGGGCCCCATCTGAGAGCTCTACAGAGATGCCCCCCACACACAAACCAGCTCAGTTTTTGTTAAAATGTTGGAAATTGCTCGCAGGGCTGTACATTTTCTCATGCACATATGTTCACCAAACTGCTAGTTCAAGTTTTCTATGAAATAAGCATGACAGCACTGGATCCGGTTAGTCTTGTCAAGCCTAATAACTTTTTTTCTTGGAAAAAAAAAAACAAGCAAACTTGTATTTTTCATAAATTCCACTGCAACAGGAAGACTTCAGCCAAGTGCCTTGACCTTGACAACATTTTTCAGCAAACCATATTGGAAATTTGAAATAAACCAAAGACAGTCATCTTCAGAGAAAACTATCACATTTTACACGGCAGTCACAATCACCATTATTTTAATGTATTATGTAGGCAAGGAAACATGCAGCTTTATCCAACTTACCTGATGCCCGTCTTGTGAATCGGTTTATCGTTGGAGCTGAAAGAAAACAGAAGTTTCAGTTAGATACTTTTCCTAACAATTCAGATAAATACACTTTACATCTACCAATGATATACTTTAAGTGATGATCACGAAAGTTGTGTAATAATTATTTGTAAATCCTTACAAAAAGCCATATTAATTTCATATATACCTAAAGTTTTAAATTGCATTGCAAGAGATGTAATAACTAGCGACTAGTTAAGAATTCAAGAGCATTTTCAACTTTTTAAAAGCTACTGGAAGCAAGCACTTTCGCTGCTCGTGTCTGGCTGGGAAACGTTTAGATCTGTATTTCCGTTGTTTATTGAGGTCACAGAAACTGGCATCTTGCACACAGTGATGCAAACCTGGATTAAGACGAAGTAAAATATTTTAATTGTGCAAGACATACCTTGTACCAAATCTGGCAACAAAGATACTCCTATACAAAAAGGACTAATTTGCAATTCTATCTGAAAGATCAAATTTTCAACTGTCTAATATTTACAACTCTTCATGTAAGTTAATACAAATGACAAAAGAAAAAAATTTTTTTGTGTTGCAAAGGGCTGGTCATATTGGAACATCTACAAATATGTGCTGCAAACATTTGCAACCCAATTCCTATCTTGTTTCCAACTGGGACAGAGCACAGAAACACATCTTAAAGCACACAGTTTTGATAATCTTTGGCCTCTATATCAATTCCAGGCTTACCAGCTTCTGTAAGACATACTAGTGATAAAATACATGTGTACATATACACACATATATATACACACATATATATAATACATGTTTTTGCCTTCCAAATACAACCTGCATACTGCTTATAATTGGTATAAAACACTGGTCTTGAACTCTGCTTTCACATGAGACTCTTTCTCAGAATTTAATGCAAGAAGAAAATCTGAATGACCTAATTTCCAATGTGGGCAACAACCTCATTAAAAATGCATAGCCTTATCGTGGTTATTAATATTCAGCTTCACAAAATTACTTTGAATTTTACATGGAACTGACTGAAGAAAAATACTGAATGTGTTGATTCTTAACACAGTTTTATCATGGAGTTGCACAGCATTTCTGGAGTGTTTAAGTGGAGATGGAGAAAGCAGGAGGGACAACAATAGTTTGAGATGCAAACAGACTTTTTATTCCTTTGGGAGAAGAAAGCAGAGCAAAGATACAAATGCTGAACCCAAGTCGCAGATGGTTTGTGCAAGCATGCACAGTAGTGACACGTCCAAGTGGCAAGAAATGCACTGGGATATGAGGCCGCAGTGATTCAAACTGCTATTCCTGAGCAAGGATGCCCCTCCTGAAGAAACTGTCACAAGCCTCAACTACACATATAAATAACGAGAGATGCACATAACCAGAAAGTTTATTTCTAAACCCAAGTTCTATTCCCACCCAATGACTTTTATATAAGAAAGCAAGACATTTAAACATTTTTATTAGAGTAGACAGCATATTTTATGCAACTGCTGTTGTGTAATGATGTGTAATTGGTCAAACTGAAAAAAAAAAAGTCTACTGTTCATTTTGTCTTGTGGGTGATAAGGCAAATTCACTGCATGACACGAGTCACGACCCACCATCAGATGGCTGTGCCATTAGCCCCAGTTCGGTAAAGCAGCAGCAGCCCTCAGCAGATGTGGCCATAAAAAAGCTTTGGGGATCTGACATATTTCTAACATCACATAGTGCTCTGCTCGCACTAGAAGTTTTCCTCAAAGTCAGGGAAGATAATTTGGTTTGGTTGTCAGCTCTCTATAGCATGTGTAGATAAGAAGGCTTAACTCCTCTAGACAGCTACCTCAGCACATTTTACCAACACAATAAATAATAAATAATTATTAAATAAATAAATTTCTTAAAATCCACCCAATGCTGAACTAATCTACTTTGAAGTCTGCACCTCTTTGACAGTTTCAGTAATTATTTCAAAGAGACAATCCATTTTCCAGGTACTTTACATTAAATAAATAATTAAAAACAGTTTTCTGATTGCTGCAAGAAGGTTTAATCTTGTTAAGAGGGGGGAAAAAAAAGAGTAAGGGGGAATGATTCTACCAGAGTGTTAGGAACTTGATAACTAATTGCCATGTGTCAGACATGTGAAAACCCTGGGCTCAAAGAGCCACCTGGCAAAGTCTTGGTCCCCAGGCTCGGGATCTCTTTGGAGTGACCCAAATGTGTTCCTGGGAATTTCATAAGCAGCACCACAGTTCTTCGCTTTGCAGCAGGCTAAGCTCCTCTCTCTCTTGTAGCGATATATCTTTGGTGCCCAGAAAGATGGAAAGGTTAGCTTAGAAGAAGGGCTGGGAGAATCCTCATTAGCCTGTACTTCCACTGAAAAGCACATGCATGATCAACCAGATGATTATAACGTCTGGCAGGGTAAACACAGTTAGGTGGTCAAGGAGAGTTTAAAAAGCAGTTGGCAGGAGGCATAAGGAATAACAAGGAACTACTTTTCAGGTAGTTGGAAATCTTGGCTTGGAAAGTAGAAGGACACATGCATGGCAGCCCAGTTCACTGAGGAATATGAAGGTCTCCTCCTGGGGCTGTGCACCCTTAAGCCACAGAAAACTGGAGGCTGTAGAGAGGGCAGAAACATTACCTGGCTTTGCCTGTGCTTATCTGCTTCCGTGGATATCCTTTTCTTAAGCCACTGCCACTCCTGGGCTGGACTGCTTCACGAGCTAGGACCAGTGCGGTTATTCTGATCTCAAAGTAAACGCAGCACCCAGAAAGAGAGTCCTGGCATGTTTAACTATTTACTTCATCAGAAACCTCAGGGCAGCTCTGAAATGCAACTCCCGAGCCACGTGACTACTGCATTTCCATCCACGGGCTCAAGCCCTAAGCAAGGACCAGATGCAAGAAACAGCCTGGCAGCGGCTCCCAGCATCTCTGCTCACGCCTCTGGCCCCTCTCTCTTGCACGTGCCAGCAGCTTCTCAGGACTTGCCAGGCCAGCTCTTTGCGATGCCAGCAGGAGTGTCGCAAAGCTGATGCACTCGCAAGTCCCCTTGAGCACCCGATCTCGTCAGACACCCAGTGGGGGGCTATGGGATCCAAGGACACCCCAGCTCCACTGACTCCTGTCACCGTACAGCACAATGCAGCAGCGCAGGCAAGCGCAGGAAGGGACCTGCAGAGCTGCTTAAGTCAACTGTGGAGAGAAGATATCCAAAAGGTTACAGAAAGAAGAAAAGAAAGGCCTCTACACTGACTTACAGTTACCAAGAAAAACCCTATCGACTTGTGCAAAAAGTAGAAGGAGCAAAATATGGATTGCAAAACCTTGTCATTGCAAAACCAAATGATTTTTCCTAACAAGAAGTAAACTGGGAGGCATTCAGAACATTCCCACTGACATTTTATCTTTTATTTGACTAGCAGAGAGAGCGCTGTCATACAGCCAAGCGACGTACTTCAGCTAGGGGAGCATCTTGTTCAAGCACTTTATGCCAGTCCAGGATTAATACGACTCATCACATCGTTTTGTCCCAACAAAAGTCTACTGAAAACTGTCATAGAGGAAATGAATAAAGGCAAAAGAAACAAGCAAAAAGCAGAACCTTCCAGGTGTCAATATTCCGATAAAGTTTGAAATCTGAAATTAGGGGAGTTAATTAGACATTTTTATATGACACATTCCTGCTGTTGTCTTATTCGGGCTAAAAAGAAATATATTGTCTAAGACATTACCTGCTGGTAGTTGAAATTTGTTTGCTCATGTTTGCAAATCGCTGTTCAGACAATTGTATGACATTACAAAATGTTTTGAAGTATTTTGGTGAAACAGACTCGAGTAAGTACACAGAAGTTAAGTGGCACCACACAAATGATAAAAGCAGATGAAAATGTTATAATGTCACTAAGAATCCACTCTCTAAAAACAGCAGCAAATTACATGAAGCACTCACTGAAGATAAAATTTTTCCTTCAGTGACAACTGTCAGACAGCTAACTAGTGCTCTCTTCCTTTCTGGGTAATTTTTCCACTTATGCAATTCCTATATACATTAACCAGTCATCATAACACCTCTGCAAAACAGAAAATAAAAGTGATATTATTTTGTAAGTGAAAAAAAGTAGAATAGGGGGTCAATGGGATTATTCATAGAGCAACAAGGCTATGGTGATAAAAGTAAAAAGGTATATTTCTACCTGGGAGCCCTTTACCCCGTTAACTTGCTCTAACAGCACTGAGCCTTTTTGCAGGCTCCCAATTTAAGTGCTCAAAGTCAGGCTTGCTTTCAAGGCTGCCGGAGACACTAGTGCCATTACCTGGAATAATAAATTAACTCCGCCACAGAGACCAGACTTAGGGCAGCCGTGCCAGCTCTGCCTCCGCAGTCTGCCAGCCAGGAGAGCTGCAGCAGCCTGGCAGGAGACTCCTGGGGCCACTCCAACGCTCCTAAGAGCATTTGCTTGTTCACAGCAAAACACCCAACACCAAAAGCCTGCTCTAAGCGAGCAGGGTTGGCAGATCAGTGAAAAAATCTTCAGCATTAATAAAAATTAGAAGAAGCTTTGATTAGCCCCTGTAGTATCTTCAGAGGGCAACAGGCTACCCCTCCTTAAAAAAAAAAAAAAAAAAGAAAGAGAAAAAAAAAGAAAAGAAAATTAAGCTCAGCCATTATTTTTCTAAAGACCTCAAATTTGACAGTTGATAACCCATAGAGAACAAGAATGCTGCTAATAAGTCTTAAAAGGTAGCTACAGACAAAAATAGTTCCCCCACGTCAGTGCATAATCCTTGGGTGGAAGGCACAGATACCCACAGTGAAGTTATGAAACAAAGTCAGAGCTAAATCAGACATTTTTTTCTATCGCATTGAAGGCAAAACAGTGCTAAAACTCTCAAGGACAGCACTGAGGTCAGTGGCTCATAGCTCAAATTTCAGCATGAGGTTAAGAGCTGTTTCTCAGCATGCCCCGTGATGTTTTATTAGCCAACTGTAATGGCTTCAAAAGGGCTATTCTTGTTTCACGCATGTTTCCTCATGACAGCACCTGTGTAACATCCCTTCCTTGCACCACAGACTCCAGCATCTCAGTTCCAAGCTCTGCCACTCCTCAGAGGCCCAGCATCCTCCAGGAAGGTGCCGGGTTATGCTGACTGCAAACCTCATTCACATATTGTGCAAATGAATAGGGGCTGGGCTTCTTTCCTACGCAGATTATTAATTAGAACGAACTAATAAGAACAAAAGAAAAATCACATCTAAATGCAGACTGGATGCCTTTCTAAAATGCACAATTTAGTTATTAACCTCGAAGTGGAGCTAGTGTGCTAAACTCTCCATTAACTGGGGTGACAGCGTGGCACATCCTGCATAAGAATGATAATAGCAATAATAAAGAGAAGACTGATATGGAAGAGCATGGCGCAGGGTATCCCATCACCCAAGGACACCAGTCTGGATCTGCCTTCATTCTTCTCCATCACAATTTTAGGGTTTTTCCAGGAGGAATGATCATGGCAGAGCACTGCCGGGACGGAGGTGGACAGGCACTCAGAGACACGGTTCAGCAGCCATGGTGGTGATGGGCTTATGGTTGGAACGGATGATCTTGAAGGTCTTTTCCAACCATAATGATTCTATGATTTTGTAAGACACTAAATTTAATGCACATTCACACTAACACGAACACCCAGAACCTCAGGCAAGGTGGTGCAAGTGCCACTTGCTGCCACCACAGGCTCCTGCCTCTTCCAGGACTGGAGCAGGCTCCACAGAGCTGCTCAGCCAACGCAGCAGCACAGACAGTCCAGGAGCAGCCACACCTGCACGGGCATCCACAGCTGAGGATTTCCCGCTGGGTAATTAAGAGCCTATTTGCAGCCTGCAGCATCACCAGAGGTCAGGACACGTGGCCATTCCTCACTTAGGCGCTCTGCAATCACATGGAGATATTACTAGAACACAGACCTAGGGAGGGCATAGAATCAACCTGTTAACATAAAACAAAACTGCAGAAAAGGCAGTAAGTTTGTAGAACGTAGATCTCCCTTTCAGGGAAATTTGTTAGAGTTGGAAGAACTTCAGCAGCGGCCACCTGCCTATTTCTAGGCTATTTCTAGGCTACAGGGAGAAGAGGGGAGAGGAAATCATTTGGGCTCTTGCAAGAGGAGGCTGGTATGGGGAAGTAGCTACATTAGATGGGATGCCCTAAGATAATGGCTTTGTTGTTGTTCAAATTACATCTACAGATTTAAAAACCATCTGTACCACAACATAATATACCCATAATTATTCTCATTTCTGAAGACATCAACACATCTGTAGAAAAATAAAAATATACAGAAACCAGAATATCAAACTGAATTTTAAGATTGTAACAGTCTTTACAGATTACTTAACTTCTTGACATTTTCAGCCTTGAACATGAGTTCTGTTTTGTTGTGGAAGACTTTCTCAAGAAAGTGAGGAAAGCCTTACAGCTCCAATATTTAGAAAACTATGCTGAATAATTGCGTTATGCTCCGTATGGAGCATATAGCTCTGGGGTGCACATAAGAAAAAAAGATCATGACTACTGACTCAGGTCCAAAAAAGATAAATATCAATATAATTTATATACATATAAGGTATGTAATTAACATATTTTAATATACATCTAAATATATATTATTATATTATATACTATTATATGTTATTATATATTTTAAATATAATGAATATATATAATGAATATGTTTGTATTACGAATGTAAATATATATTCAGTGAAAGTTTTGACAAATTAATTAGTTAATTATTAGCAAGTAATCACACAAGAACATGAATATAAACATGTGGACAAGTATGAAGGCCAATATCTCGGGTTTTGTTTTGCTGAAGATGAAAACCCTTTTTATCTACAGATTTAAGCTCATCACTAGCAGGAAAACAGCATTTTTGCAACTGAAGCACCTGAAAACATTAGATAAGCAGTGACTAATAGATTTTCTCAGTTTTCAATTCTTGCACTATTCCCAGTTTATATTTTGCATTGGTTTAAAATATATTTATTTTTTAAATGCTACTTCTGAGCAGCACAGTTTCATGGTCATATTTTGACATATACGTAGAGCACTATAAGTTGCCTGGTTATTTATCTTGTCATAACACATATCTTGAAAGAGAGGCAAAGTATCGGTTAAGAAATTTCAGCTATTATGAATAATTGATGCTCTACATAATTACTACAGCTGAAAATAAAAACATGAGTTGCCTGTCTGATCTTACTCAGGGTTAGAGCATATTTACTTTTCCCACTCAAGTAGATCAGATTTGGACTTTTCTAAAATTATAAGGGTAATCCTACCACTTTTTAATATTCTAACATAACAAAATAAGATGAAAGCAGGTTAAGTGCATATGTTCCTATATTGAATGCTTCCAATCTGAAATATGCATTCCACTCCATAGCATCACATGCTGAACATGGTATGTTTTCCTATACAAATTCATCATCACTACTGCTTGTGACCAGCACACTTCTTTGCCATTATCTCCTTAAAAATAATCAGTCATCTAGAGAAGAAAAAATATATCATTCATAGCAATATTTCTAATTTTCAATTATACCAGTGGCTGCAACAAATCAATTTGCATGAGATCTTGTTTGATACAAGCTGAAAATCTGTGTTTGGGGGAAGCTCTAGAGTAGCTGCTGCCCTCAATCTCGGGTTACTCACTGCAGGCGATGAAAACTAATGATGAGCAGATGATAAGATTATGTCCATCAGGGACAAAATAATTAGGAAGCAAAAAAGCAGTATGAAATTGAACATTAAAAGTACCAACAGAATAAATATATGAAGAATGTCAATCTTCCCAGAACATGTTCTGTGCTATGAAGACCCAGGCTTTCCTATAAAGAGAAAAATTAAGACCTGAAGGGCTGTGCTAGCTTGATCATGATCTCTAGGTCCCTTTTTGCTTTTCCTCTTTCTTGTTATAATACACCAAACTGTTCATTTCTACCCAGCAGAGATTTCTGAGGTTTTTTTAAGTTTATTTTTTAACATGCCCCCTACACCCCACACTACGTGCAGTAACATCCCTCTTTGCTGCCAAAGCCACTTATTACAAACTTCAAAGCATCTTCTGCTACAGCCATAGCATAGTTTACAACCACTACTAAAACCCATCTGATATGAAATGTCTGTAATGCTTTTATCTTCTTATCATCTGTAAATGGCTCCTTTCCACTTGAAATTTCATAAGCTATTTTAAGGATATTATGGTTATTTGCTTTCTAACACTGCAGCGTAGGCGTTTAGATTCAATTTCATGTTCTTTTCTGCTTTCTAATTTTGCTGCCTGAGGCATATTTACTAATGTATGCATGTTCCCAGTCAGAATGGGAGAAAAATTGGTCATTCTGCTAAAGCTCTACCAGGCATCCCAGAACTGTTGAACGGAACCACTCATCTGTAAAACTATCAAACTGACAGTTTATATGTCATTAGGCTTCAGGATCAACATCCCATGAGACAAAGAGCAATCAGCACCTGTCCTTGAACCAGAATTCCAGTCAAATGGCAAAAGAGACCAAGGTTTTGCAGAAGTGATCTATTCTTTCAACCTCTTGAGTGTCCAAACCTTTCCCTTCATTATTACACAAGCGTGTCTTAGGCTCTCATTTTAGCAAAATTTTGGCTTACATTTTTTAATCTCTTGACAGCAACTGAAAGTTATGTTTATTACAAAAGAATAAAGAGGCAATCTGGTTGATGGTGGTGGGCTGGAGAAGATGTCATGGTTGTCAGTATTCTTCTCTGAGGGAGTACACCTTTGTATGGAGTTTGTAATTATCTCATCTATTTTACACAATTTTGCAGTCACAAAACATAACTGCTTCTCTCCTCATACAGAGTCATGCTACCTGTGTTTAATCCAAAGTCTCAAACTTTTTAAAATCAGGCTTCCCTACTGTTATTCATGTTTTTGTCACTTTGCCATTAGGTTATTACAACACATCCTACATAGGCAAGCACTACTAAAAATTTCTGAAGTAGGGATTATACAACATCTCTTCCTACTTGCTAAAACTACCTGGGCAGAAACCCAAACTATGAAGTTCCTTGATAAAAAAAATATTAATATTATTAAAATTATAATATTAATATTATTAAAATTATAAAATATTAATGTGTATGACTTGCAATCTATCTGCACTGTTTGTTTATTCATTTCCAGGTAAAAGTTAAGATTTTTTTACTTGATATGTATTTTAAAGTTTGCATATTTAAAGCTCTTTACATGCTTAAAGAGAGCATCTCTTGCACTCATGATATTTGTTCTCAAATGGTAAGAACTAAACTTTTGTTAGTTTTGTTACTTTTGTTAGTTTTCAGAGCATAAGGTAAAGCACATCTTCCTGTTTGCTTTTAGATAAAGACTAAGAGGTGCAGTTTTTAGTGAGCATAGTTATTGTTAAAATAAAAAGAATAAAAAGTTATGAGAGTAACAAATATTAACAAGAGAACTGCACTGAGACTGTTACAGAAGAGAGATAGATTCATTAGCATCTAACACCAGCAACAAAAAATACTGAGCTACCAAAAACTATCATCTTGAGACTCAAAAGGCTGAGTCGAAGGTTGAAAAGAAGGAAAAGGGAGAGGAAGCAGCAACTGAAAATAAGCAACATAGGGCAGGCGGGAAGGAAGAGTCTTCCTGCTCCCACTGCGTATTTGCGCAATGTCAGGTTACAGCAGGCAGCTGCCAGGGCCTGCGCTGACGCTCTCAGCCAAAGCATCTTTCGTGGTCTGGCCTTTCCAGTCCTCAGAGGCTGTGAAGGAAGCACAGCTGTCAGTGGCTGCACTCGCTCAGTAACAACAACCATCTGATGCCCCTTCAGACGGTCAAAGCCACTATCCACATCCATGAAATCACCGACCAGGCATTAACTAAAGAGGGCTGTCCATGGTTCGGGTTCGCGTAGATGGCTTTACGAGGCAAGAGAGGGAGCAAGGAGGGATCACCCTGGTCTGCTACCCAGGGGTATATGTGCTGAGGATCCTACAATGGCACCCTCCAAACTGGGCAGCTGGGTGTCATTTTCCTCTGCCCCGGGCTTCTAAAGAATGGTAGATACTAGAGATGAGCAATTTTCAGGGGATCACAGCAACCCTCCTCTTGCACCCATTGGTGTATGTCAGCCATCTACAAAACCAAATAAAGGTAAAGCACAACATGAATCTCATTTCCGTGGTCATCATTGTTCTCATTCGGAAGTTCTTCCTTGAATGGCTATCTCCTCATTTTGAATATACACCAGGATCATAGCCCAGAATACAACAGACTGGTGAAGGACGTTTGAAAAGCTCAGCTGCCTCCCCTGGTGTGGAGACTTCTGTGCTCAATATGTAGAATTCGGTCATAAGTGATACTAAACATTGTGACTTGAGTCCGTTTGTAAACCTAGTCCTTATTCTCAACCTTACCGTCCTTTAAGTCGGTAGCTGAGCCTTGATTATGGAGGATGATTATGGACCCGTAAAAACAAACAGCTTGTTCTTCAAGCAAATACAGAGGTCAAAGAGATTCCTTAGTGTGAAAAGACCATACAGACTGGTGAAGAGGAAACCTCTTCTGTTCTGTGTAAGGAAGAGATGGGGAATGGCCACAGGAAGCTGCAGATACTGATTTATTTCAGCACATTTTATTGTGGTAGGGGGAAACAGGGATTACTGGTAGAGGCTGAACTATCTACTCTCATTTGTTTTCTTCTTCCACTGCAGTAGCATTAAAATACTCTATGAGATAATCTAAAACTGTAAATCCTATTATTTCTTAAGGGTACATTACCTATGAATCACTTTTAGACATTTCTAATGGAAACTTCTATGCAGTGATTGATTTTTTTGGTACTACTCCATTTTGCTCAAAGGTTTGGGCAGCATTTGAAAAGTTGCATCTGTTTTAAGTAAACTGCAGCATCACAGTCACGTTCAGCCACATTTCAATCTGTTCCTGGCTAGCAAAGCTTGAGAACGTTGTCTTGATTTCCTTTTGTAACTATCTGTGAGATTCCAGTGAAGGGCCAACTTTCCATGACTCTTGATAACAGAGCTCTCCAGTCAGCCACGGGCTGATTAGTCATCAGGCGATGAAATAACTGTTGGCGTAAAACAAATGGTCTTCCACCAGGAGGCTTTTAAAAAATAGCCTCCTGTGCTTTCAGGCTGGATTCTCCAGCAAATCACATTTGGTAATGACACCAGTGCTGGAAAGAATGCCAAAAAAAAAATCGTAAAGAAGCTATGTGGTCTATGACCCAAGCATCCCTTTCCTCCAGGTCTGTCCATAAAGTCTGACACATACTGTGTCTTATTTTCTATTTAGTTGCCTACCTGGACAGGTAACACAAGATTCTGAAGAGGGAAGTAGGCAGGGATAGACTAAAGGCAGACCAAGGGATATGGCTGAAGATCTGGAGTCTTGCTCTGATGCAGAACATTACAGAGAAAAACGACTCTCTGCTTTGAGGATATGGAAGAAACTATTCAGTCCTGTTTTTCTGTACAGCATCCCCCAAGCTCCACTGCCTCTGAAGAACCTCTACTTGTTTTTAGAGTAAATAAACAGAAAAGGTCAAGAAGTTGCCTCAGAAAAGGAGAGACAAATATAGGTAATGAGTTTGTCTGACTGGTTACAGGTCAAGACTGGCAACACACACTTCAAACAACTTCCCCATCTGCCAGGCCACACCGTGAATGCCGAGCAAGCTCTGCAGGTCCATCTCCCGAGGCCAAGGCAACGTGCAAGGGAGTGTGCGAGGGAGTAAACGGGAAGTCTGGCTCCAACCTGCTGGTCCGCATATTCAAGTGTCCCCAACAAAGGCAGACTAAAGTTTCTGTTTCTACTTACTAGAATAAACATGTTTTACACTACATCCTCAGAAAATTAAAAAAAAAATCAAAAAGATTCTAATTTACTTGACCACATCCAACATTTCTTCCTCGTTTGTACAACAAATAAAACAGAAGTAAACTACTAAAAGTTTCTCAAATTGAAGGGTATTCTACTTCATCAACTTAGGGTAAGTATTACCTTTATGTTCTCCCTGTCCATGTTAGGTTACTGGAAGAGAACGACCTGGAGGTCCTGATGGACAAGTAGACAGTGAGGCAGCAGGCCTCTTACGGCAGAGAAGATCACCAGCCTTCTGGCTGCCCTAGGCAGAGTATTTCTGGGGTGAGGGGAGATGATCTCTGCCCTTTGCTCAGCACTGTGGAGGTCACATCTGGACTGGGGCCAGTGAGATTTATAGTCTTACATATATGTCTTACATAGGCTGTACAAGACAATGGCAAAATCCACAAAAGTTCATCTCAAAATGTTAATAGCAAACCTCTGTACACCAGGCATTTGGCTTCTTGGTTTCGATTCCTTTCAGGAGTTTTAACTTGCTCAGTTGTACTACTTGAAAGTTGTTTTTGAGAAAATGTAGTAAAAAACAGACTTTAGGAAAGGTAAAGGGAATGGAATAGATGGCAGGTTTTTTATTTGAAAAAGTTTGCTATTTTATTGCCAATATAGGGAATACAGGAAGCCTATATTCCCATTTACAAAAATCCTAGCTGATTATTCAGGATCTCTCACATAGTTCAGTGAAAGAGAAATCCATTATTTTCTACAACTGGCCAGAAACATCCATGCACCAGATCAAAACAAGCAAACAAAAAAGAAACAAGCAAAACCAAAACCAAACCAAAACACAAAGGTTTTAATCCTACCATTAACAGCTCTTTTTAATTTGTTTCCAAATTCTCACTTTTTGCTACTTAAGCAAGAGGTTACTTAGAAATCAAGCCACTTGCAAAAGGCTTTCAGGATCTGACCATTAGGAAACAATACAGCATATATCCTATTTTAAAAATCAAAACTAATGTTCATCAAAATGATTTTTTTAACCAAGAACTACGATTAAACTAATTTTCTTTCCACTAAACTGTAAAAAAAAAAGTGATAGTTTCATCCCCATTGGTGAGTTCCAACTCACAATTTAACTGGAATTTGCATGACTTTGCAGTTACAGACTATAACAAAACTTCCACCTTCCTTCTTTCCCCTCTCTAAAGAGCAATTAGTTACACGTATTCAAGTACTCACCAGATAAACACAGAAACCAGTATCAAACTTCACAGTCTATGAACTAGACTGTGAAGTTCTCTTTAAAAAAACATTGCAATTCTGAAATCTCTAATGTGCAACTTGTGCAAGAAAAAGGATGAGCCTCGTGTTAAAGCGAAAACACACTGCACTATCTAAAATGTAATCCAAAAAAAATCTAACATTGAGACTAAAACTAAATTCTTCCCTTCACCTAAAAGAGAAAAAAAAGGTTAATTCTCCAGCTTTATAAACTGTTTTGTCTTGGAGCACAGGACATGAGTTAAACAATGTCAGTTCATAGCCAGAAGTAAATATAAAGTGGAGTGTCCGGAATGAGTGCGTAAATTTTCTTGGCTCTGCCTTTACATAGCTAAAACAGCACGTGTGTTCAGATTCGGACCTTTGTATCTCTTCCAAAAGAAAGGAAAGCAACAACAACAACAACAACAACAAAACCACAAAGAAATACTTTTACTCAGCAATAAGCAGAGCTCATCTCCCTTTTGGAGAGTCAGTTATAACAACGCCAGCATAAGCAAGAGCAATTATGTTTCTCTCCTGGATTTTTACAAGGAAGACTGTGCTTCCATAGAGACTGACCTGTCAGTTTTAAATTAGTTTCGGCACCAACCATTTAAACACTGGAAACAAGCATGAGTCATTTCATTTTGCACATGAAACAACCCTTGCTAGACATAAGCAATTAATAAGGGCTCCTGCGCTTTCTGTTGCTACAAAGTGGTGTCAGTAAGAGCCACCTCATCTCAAGAAAGCGGCTTCCTGACACATGTGCTTATGGCATCAGGTCATAATGTAGTCATTTCTACCGGACTCCTGAATCACGATTTGTAATTAACAACAACCCCACGGCCAGCGGGTTGCGGGGCCTCTAGCACTGGATGCCTGGACAGCTCCGTCCATCCCGGTAGCCGCCCAGCGTCACCTCCCCACAGAGCCACCCCGAGCCACCCAGACCTACTTTTTCCATGTTATTAGGCAGAAGCTCTAATGGTTCCTTCATATGTAAGATAAGAAACATGATCTCTCTTTCTGCAGCTCGGCCGCATGCTTTGATTTTGTGAATGATTCAGATCCCATGGTGGCAGAGTTATCCAGTCTTGAAAGTAATTTTCCTCAGGAGGAAAGTATGTCCCCAAAAGCACTCAACAAGGCATGTGCTGACACCTCGACCACTTCAGCGAGCTTGATTGAGGAGAACTCATCCCTTCTGAAAGGCAGGTACCTGCATCTCACTTCGGCTTAATCCCACACCGTCTTCTGTCATCCTGTGTAACGGCTATAAAACAGCACTATGCCAGAGCTCTAAATCTCACCCTGTCTTCCTGCAACTGACAAGCGTGATAGCACACATTTCTGTGATTTATCTTCCATTACCGTTGAGCAGGATTGCAAACAAACCTTTACTTCAAAGCAGGGGAAACAAATGTTACCCGCTGCTTGGCCTGCTCTTTACTCTGGAGCTTGAGCCATCTTCTTAATTTTTCATGTGCAAGAAGCAAAAGAAGCTCACAACAAAACACTTAATATAATTATAACAGCAACAAAAGGTTACAAAGAAAAAAAGAACAAAAAGGTAAAAAGCAAATGCAGAAAACCTGCCTGTCTTTTATTGCCATTTTTCCTATCTATTGCACAAGAAGGATCCTTTAGCAAAAGAGATAGCTGAGATCAAAGAAGTAGGTTGCATCTCACTGCTTTACACTTATGTGCCATATAATCCCCTAGGAAAATCCTCTCTTCGGTGGGAATGGATCAAAAGCATCCAATTCTGGATGCAGAATGAAAGTCAGGCCTTTTTAGCAACATTTACAGAAGAGTACATTAAAGAGCTTCCCTCTGGAGGCTCTGCCACATTCCCGCAACTCCCCGAAACGCAGTCAGAGAGGAGAATAAATCACTACGGGTTTGCACGGAAACCATTTTCCTGTCAGAGGCTCAGACTGAGACAGAATCACAGAATCACAGCAGGGCTGAGGTTGGAAGGGACCTCCGGAGAACATCTAGTCCCACAGTTCTTGCTCATGCAGGGACACCCAAAAACACCTTGCCCAGCATCTTGTCCAAGCGTCTTTTGAATATCTTCAAGGAAGGAGACACCACAACCTCTCCGGGCAGCTTGCGCCAGTGCTCTGCACCCGCACAGCAAAGAGGTTTTTCCTCATGTTCTCATGGAACTGCCTGTTTCAGTTTGTGCCCCTTGCCTCTCACTGCTGGGCACCACCGAAGAGCCTCCCTCTATACACCCTCCCTACAGATTGATAACCTACACACATTGATAAGATCCCCCCTAGGCCTTCCCAAGGCTGGACAGGTCCAGCCCTCTGTCCTCGCTCACACGAGAGCTGCTCTTGTCCTTTTAACCATCTTAGCAGACCTTTGCTGGGCTCGCTGCAGCAGCTCCATGTCTCTCTGCTGCCGGAGCTCCAGGGGCGGCCTCACCAGGGCTGAGCAGAGCACCAGGATTCCCTCCCTTGACCTGCTGGTTTGCCGTCAGCTTGTTGTCCATTGGGACCTCAGGTCCTTCTTTCTACGTGGTCAGCCCCAGCCTGTACTGCTGCAGGGGGTTATTCCTCCCCAGGCAAAGAACCCTGCACTTCCTTTTTTTGGACTTCACGAGGTTCCTCTCTGCCCATGTCTCCAGCCTGTTGGGTCCCTCTAGACAGCAGGATAGCCCCTGGGGTATCAGTCGTTCCTCCCAGCTCTGTATCATCAGCAGATTTGCAGAGCTTGCCCTCTATCCCTTCATCCAGGTCACTGACGAAGAGCTTCAACAAGATGCACTCAGTATTGATCCCTCGAGGACACAACTAGTCAGAGACTCCATCTAGACTAGCACTGCAGACCCCAACTCAAAGTTGAGGTAGACAACGTCTACTGCTCTGCCCTCATCTATGCAGCCTGTCATTCCATCATGGAAGGCTAAAACCTACCCAAGCTGGGAAGCACCTTCATTTCTTCAAGCCGATCACCTGAACAGTCTGTTCTGTGAGCAGAGTTTTTATAACACTTTTATACCATTTTATTTTAATTCACCAAACTAGAACTTCCTCTTTTATTCAGGAAAGAAAAAAAAAATGTGAAGAATTTCCTTATACATCCTAATGTCTGCATCTGTATTGAATGCAATGATTTGAAGGACGGAGTCAGAGAGCACAGAGTTGCTACTTTTCCATTTTTAATGTTGTAAGGCCATAATTTGAATTGCAGGCTGATCATATTCACATGCAAATATCTGCCAGACAGAGAGCCAGCAAGGGCCCGCTTAAAACAGGAGCTCCATTTTGCAAGTATTCCCAAGAAAGCAAAATCAGAAGAACAAGGAAGTTCTTTTTGCAAGATGGATAATGGAAATGAGTCTAATTCTGTTACACCCACCTCAACTGCCAGTAGCAACTATATTCCAGGAGAAGGACAAAATCTACAGATTAGCAAGAGAGACACACAGATATTTTTCCCCAAGATATGAAATGTGCACCATATAAGAATAAATAACCATCTATCTACTTCATGAACAATATTTTATACATGCACAAGCCATTAAATAATATTTCCTGGAGGCTGAAGCAACAGGAAGGAAGGAAGACTGTTACTTCTACATTTAAAACACTTCAAAAATGCTTAAATAATGTAGTGGTGAAGGCTGCATCAGTTTGTTTCTTATGATGATGAGTACCTATTAAAAATCAATAAAGACAGATAAGCCATCTAAAACACATCTTTTAGAGAAAAGTGTCTGAACATTACCCAGAGGTATTGAACTAAATGTCTGGAAAGAGAAGACTCTATGCATTAAAAATGGAGAAAAAGAAAAAGAAAGAAAAAGAAAAAAATTAACGAAAACAAAACAGAACAAAAACCTCCAGAGTTAATGAGAAAACGACCTCTAGATCTGTTACTAAAGAGACATATGAAGAAGCAGATCTGTACAGGTACCTGGATTCTAAATCCACAATTTCAATAAAAATGAGACATAATTGGGAAAAAAAACTCTAACTTTAATAACATCTATTACTGAGAACTTATATTTTTCATAACCTATCTTATGACAAAAAAACAGTCTTTATGACTGTTATGACTTTATGACTATGAATTGTCAGAAAATGTCGGGTTCAAAGCCTTTGAAAAATTTTAAGATATGTCTATATACACAGGATGAGTATCACAAATGTTAATTTGGAAGAGAACAGGAAATCTCAAGACAATCTTAGTTCTCCATTAAACAAAGTTTCCATCACTGATGATCTTAGTCATTGGTAATCCAGGCACAGTGCTTAAACATATTTATTAGTTTGTAGTAATTCATATGCAAAACCTTAAAAAAACAATACTTGATTTCCTGACCAATATCCATCTCAAGGAACTGTGACAAGCAGTAGGGGTTTTTGTTGTTCTTTAATAAAAAGGCCCTTGCTGGCATAACTACAGAATTAAGCACCAATGAGAAAAAGCGTCCCATCTGCAGATAGTATCTCAGAGAGAAAAGGGCCAGTGATGAAAGTAACGGGAAAGAAACTGGAACAGGATGACCAGTGCAGGGCCAGCGTGTGCTGATCTGTGGCGCCAGCGCAGAAGAGGCCACAGCAACACTCACATGCATGAGAGCGCAAGTTCAGGTTCCTCCATGCAGTGCAGCAGCCACATGGGACTTGGAACTCAGTGAAAGAGATTTTATGTTTCACACTAACGTTTACAAAAATCTGCTTTCCAGTCTGTGTACTCAGGCTAGTAAGCCTGAATGTTTATACCAGGTTCCAGCTTGCATCCATCCCAACAGTGACGATTTTGTACATCTTTATTTATGGTCCATACTGAGGCTCTCAAGGAATGGTTTTTTTCCAGCATTGGGCAACAGTTTCTTTTCTTCCTGTCTGGTATGTATTAAAGTAGACATGTAACGGTAAAAAGTTATACTATGGGAAGACTATAAGTGTTTATAAAAATACACTTTACATCTGTATCACAGCGATTCAGAAGGGGTTGATGCCATTAAAAGGATCTTTATAAAACCAGGATTGTGTCTAGGACAGCTCTGAGCAGGAAAGATCATGTTACTGCTTTTCTCTTCAGAATATATTTCATACAGCAATTTTCTAGTCCCTCCATTAAGGAAGTCTTCATAATATTTACTAATTGGCCTTCTTAGCCCAGCTTTGCAAAAAAAAACCATTTTAATCTAATAATTGGAACAGTATGTGCAGGAATACTAGCCTCATCATCAGCTTTTACGTCTATAAGCTCTCAGCTTCAAATTCTAACTCTGATGATTTATTCTAAATATTAATATCATTAAGCAAAGCAATTTAAGAGGAAACATAGAAGTGAAAAACACCATGTTGTTACAGTATGTTTTTTACCACTTCATCTTCCATGAGAGAGAGCATCATAATACAATAAGGTCATGCTGACTAAATTCAAATTTCAACTTTTGTCTTGTTTCTTTCTGTATTGTTTCTTCATTTTATCTGTGGTCTGCATATTATTTTTCTCAGCTGCAGTGCTAATAAGACATCTTATATAGAAAATGAGGAGAAATTGTCTTATGGCTGTTCTCCTTGTGTCTACAGCTCACACTCTTTACACACCTTTGCCATTTGACATCCTTCTTAACTGCAGGTAACACGGTTCCTTGTAGGATAGAGTACCATTTAAAATGCTGAATGATGGACTGGCTGAATGATGCACTGGATGTATGACGATTAACATATTTTCGATGCAGTCCCACAGCCATATGTCTTCTGTTACTTGTAATATGGACTGAAATCTGGATTCGTGTATTACTCTACCCAGTGACTTCAAGCAGAAATTCTGTGCGAGTACTTGTGCTACTTTTTATCATCATATGCAAAAAAACAGTTTGAAACACAGCTTTTCTTAGAATTTTTAAATAAAAAAATAGACATGAGCAACATGAAGTCTTTCTTCAAAGAAAAGTAAAATAACACCTGACAAATAGGAAAATAAAAAATAGAACAGATTATCAGAGGAGACTTATAGACCTAAACTTTATCTAGTTCAACAAATTGTTTAGTAAACAACAATTGTTTAGTACTACACTAGTATAGATGAGTACTTAAAACTCATCTATAGAACAAAAATCTATTTCATAATGAAAAAAAAAAAGAAGTTTGTAATTGCTTGCCATAATCAAAATTCCCCACAAGAATTTCCAGCTCGGTTCCAGAGCAAACAGGTTATCACCCTTAAACAGCAAGTGGAAGGGTTAGCGGCGGGGGCGGGGGCGCTTCCCTGAAAGGGCATAGGGTGCTGGTATGAAACTTTTACACCAAGGTAACAAGAACTGTGTCATCTTTAAATGTTTCAAATTGAAAAACAAAAGTTAAGCATCTGCTTTGGAAATTATCAATACCATATCCACATTTATTCTCTATGGTAATATTACCTGCTACACTTATTTCTTTAAACAAATTTATCTAGCATGAAGTAACTCACACGTTTAGACTATACAATCTGAAATTTTTCAGATAATATTAATAAGTTTCTATGACCAACATATCTACTGTTCACGATAAGATCACCCCTTTTAACATTCTTCCAATTCATGAATGCCACAACTTATTCTAGCAGCAGAGAATGATAATCCATTTCAAATGTCTTTTTTCCCCTCAAAGATTTCCCCTTCCTTTTTAAAGTCACTCACCATTTTAAAACGTAAGGTTTTTCCCAAAACTATATTCTTTTGAAGCTTGAAACATAGAGCAGGAATAGCTTTTCTACAGCATGATTTTAAGGCAGTCTCATTACAGTAATAATTGGTGAAATATATTGGTTAATATACTATTGATAAATAATAATTTGTGAAATACCCCTTTCCTTTGTTCTTAATAATCAAAATCACGAAGTGTTATATTGCACACTCTTCAGCATTCTGTATTTCAATCAACACCAAAAACATTTTAATTATATATGAAGATTGCAACTCTAGCCACATGTCTATTCACCCATGACCACTACTATTCTCTTTTGAAACAGAAAATGGCTGCAAATAACCTCCACGACAAACTAAGTTGATGCTTTCCTTAGAATATTTGTTCATTAAAATTCAAATGTTGCAAGTTTCCAGATATGGCAATACAACAAATGAACATGCCAAAGTATTAAAACAGTCTCTCAGCATCAAATAACCAAGTTTACAATCAGAGGAAGCACTGGCCACTAATTTTAGCTTAAGTTTGCATATATGCTTTTTGGACATACATATATTTTTCAGTAGAAAATTCAGGACACGAGTTTGGGGTGTTAAGAAGCTTAAGCTTGCATTTATGCTTTTTGGACATACATATATAGGGCAACCAGTATTTCAGTAGAAAACTCAGGACACGAGTTTGGGGTGTTAAGAAGAGCAGGGCTATAGCTAGCTATAGAAAATAAGAGGGGAGGTTTTCATGCCCTCTTGTGCATGTTGTCCCTTATCTCTTTCTCATTTTGGCTCTGCCCCTGCTCCCTCACCTTGCCTTCACCTTTGCTCACCATCCAGCCCTTTGTCGCTTGTCCTATGCCCTGCCTTCCACCCTGCAGTTTCACCAGGGTCCTAATAAATGAAGTTTTGCAATCCAGAGGTCGTCTTTGATGCTCAAAAAAACAGAAGCAGGGACAACAGTCTGTACCTTGATTAATCTGTACCTTGTGACCTAGATGTGTTGTTTCCAAACCATATGCTCCAGATTTACAGGATCAGCTAGGGCCAATGAGTCTCCAGAGATTTGAATATTTAAGGTGGGTTTCCCCTCAAGCTGATGGTTTTTGCTTGACAGCAGTGGAGGACAAAAGGCAATACTTTTGCATAACAGCTTAGGGATAAAGCATAACAAATGTATGTATTAAGTTAAGCTTAATTAACTGGTAGATACAGGAAGCAACCAGCCTGTGCAGGTTACAAACGCTAAGATATAATGTTGTCTTTCCTTATAGCTTCAGGAGTACATTCTGAAAGCAGACATCCAAGGATATGTGTTTACTTTGCTCATTATATTTAAAAAATGTTTTTCATTCATGTAAATGCATAACCAGCAGTAAGCACAGGGAACAAGAAGCATAACGTTCCCTTGGGAAATTGGACCAAAGTCAGCAACTGACACAAACAAAACACCTAAAACATCCTTAATAAGTAAGTTTTTCCTTACAAAAATTATGATATGTCCAAGGAATGGAGTGATGGGGTTTAAATGTTAGTACTGATATTGCTTATAACTTATGGCTGATAATCATTTCAATTTCATGCCATTGTATCCTTATATCTTTGCATACTTCCCAAATGTGTATGTCTCTCTGAGATGAGTAGTTAGCCAAAGATGGATTCAAGTTGCTTCCTTCTGGAGATATGAGACTGGAGATAAATTCAGATGTTTTGGGGGACAGTCCTACCTCTTTTCTGATCCTGTTTCTTTAGATTTTTTTCCCTCTCCTCTCAAATGTTCACACACATCTTAACCGGACGACAGCAAGTACCAACCCCTTCCCTCATGCAGGTCTTTGCCTTGAGCAGGGACACAGCCCCTTTGGGGAAGAGGCTGCTATTATTTCAACTAAATTCTTACCACAGTGGTATTTTTAAAATCCCAGTGGTTATAGCAAAGCATGCTTTGCTATCATAGTCACACATATATGCACATATTGGAGAGCAAACCACGCTCCTCACTGTAAAGACAACTGAACATTTCCCATTAGAAGATCTCACTTCCAGCAGGTTAGAACTTCATCAAACTGAGCTAACCATCTGGATGAGCATCTCCACATCCACATCTCCTCAGCAGGACTCACCTGTACCCGCAGACTTCCCTCCTCTAAGTTACCTCCTCACTACGGCTGCTCCAGCTTGGTCCCAGTTCCCTCTGCCTATAGCCATCCAAGTCTTGAATTATTTCCCTTTTACATTTCAGCTGAGAGTAGAACTTATTAAAACTTCATTCCTAGAGGTCACTAAGCAAACATTACTAATGTTTTCAGCTACTACCCATCATAACCCCATCTTGAACTTAAAGTAACATGTTCTTAGGAAATTCCCATGTCTTTCTATATGGTCCCAATTTAACAACACCCTACTACAATCAACACAAACTCCTGCTCTTACTGCCCGCTTCTCTAATCTATCTGTTTTTACTGCACAGCAGATCTGGAGTAAGGTTATGAATTATCTGATGTTTTCTGGTTTTGTTTAATTTCTGGAAGAATAGTAAGTTAGACTAACAGAACTGACAAAGCACAATTTATCATCACAAAGTTCACTTGAACATGGTTGTGGGCAAAGTTTTGCCTGATCCCTGATTTTCCACAGTTTATCTATTACTGTGTAACATGTATAAAGTGCACGCATAAAGCAATTCAGACTGAATAAAGCAACTAAAACACATGCCTTTACTACTGATACTACAAGCTACAGCCCAAATGCTTTATTTGAGCGGTGATCTATTTTTTTATTTTAATATAGAGAGCGAGTATAGTATAACATGTATTTCAAACTTGCAATTAAGCTACAGCCAAATGCTTTATTTGAGCAGTGATCTATTTTTTTATTTGAATATAGAGAGCGAATATAGTATAACATGCATTTCAAACTTGCAATTATAGGAATTTTTCTAAATATCAGCTTAATCTTACGTATGCAAGTGTAACTAAGGCCTTTGAAATTAAGTAATTCCTACCTGCATTAGCAGCAGTTATTCCTGTTAACTGATTAAAACTCACATACCTGTGTAGGACAACTTAATATAAAAGATATCTCGAAATCATTTCCGAATTGAGTAGTGTATTCAGAAGGTGATAATCTAAATGCTCTGAACCTGAAGAACATTTCTTTGGAGGTCACATTAACACTGACAGGTGCCAATTCAGCATTACAACCCCAAAGTGCTCCAAGTCACGCAAGGTAATGGTCTCAGCTTTCACTGGATTTCTGCAACTGATGTAATGGACACAGAATAGGACCCAAACATAATTTAATTCCTGGCTCACATATAACTCTTAATCCTGAGTACAATAATTTTCTTAGCACAGACAGCTTATGCCTCAACTCATCATTTGTAAAATGGAAAACTGCTTATGTATCTTACAAAATACATTTCAAGGACAAAACTAATACGGACAGAGTGTTCAGCTGCAGTATTTGTGGGTATTTAGAAATATGTAAGGAAAAAAAGGGAGTTGGAGACAACAGCAATTACCACAAGCGCCTAACAACAAGGACCTGTTTGAATTTCCAAATTAGGAAATACTGTGAATGTGACATTTCAAGAATTCTGTTTTAACAACAACAAAAAAAAAGGTACTACAGCCATGCCTGAGCTCCCTGCCAATTTTTTATTTTTTTAATTTTCTTTTACTTATAAACTCCTGTAATTTGTTCTCTTCTGCTACACGAAAGCAATTCACCTACAGGACAGACTGATTATACAGAAGCAGTCTGACTAGTCAAAAGACAAAGGGGAAAAAATATGTGAAAAAAAAACCCACAAACACAGATTGTTCCCCCCCCAACTTTCATTCAAGAAATGCTACCTATCGAAGTAGAAAGTAAAAGCACAAGAGAAATATGCTCTTAAACTGATATTTAAGCCCATTAAACAATGATTTAAGCACCACGCTTTATGCCTGCAGTCAGTAACAAAAGGCTGAGTGGCTGCATTGTTACACGTTACTTTAACAGAACAGACACTCAAGGCAGATGTAAAATCCCAGCGTAAAACACACACTCCTGCAGTACACAAGCACACGGTCACTAATCAGTTATGATAACGTATCAGTTACTATAACGTACTCATTAAGATGCCTTCCCTGTGGTTTCAACAATATTTCCATTTTGTTGCTTTTAGGTATTGCAGTTGAAACAAACTATGGGTCATAACACAATTAAACTTCCAAAATACACGGGGTTTCCCTGTTGTAACCCGCACGCCGGGCTCGCGGCCAGCCCCGCGGCCGCGCTCAGCCGCCGGGCGCATCGGCGGCCCCGGACGGGCGCTGACACCCCGCGCTCCCGCCGCGCAACGGGAATGACGAGCGTATTCCAGCGTTAGCACAAAGCGCGTGGAAAACTTTCCCGGCTCTGAAACACCTAGTCTGCAAAACGTTATTTTAGCAGCTACACGGACGTGCATGCGGCCAGCCTCTGCCTGCTCGCTCGGCTACGGAGAGCCACCCTGGGCACGAGAGTGGGGGGATCGAGGGATGCGCCAGTTCCCGCGCGCTCCCAAGGAAAACCTCTCAGGATGAAGATGCTTTGACCTGCCGCGGTCTCGCCCCACGCGCCCCGCAAACCCCGTGAGGGGGTCGATGGGCTCGAAGGGGCCTCCGGAGCAGGCCCTGCGCTGCGACGCTGCAGGTGCCTCGCGGGCCCTTCCCTCTCCCGCACGCCAGGGACCTGCTCCGCGCGGCGCCGGGATCCGCCGGCAGCACCGAGGGGCCCCGGGCGCCGCGCGCCCCCGTCCCGCCCCGCGTCGCTCACCCGGGAAGGCGGCGGCCGCCTC
>VWPW01020786.1:416795-466545 GCA_013389825.1 Crypturellus undulatus
CGTGGTGCCGGCCCGGAGCCCGCGGTGCCGGCCCGGAGCCCGCGGCCCTGCCCGTGCCCATGGCGGCCAGGGCGTCGCGTCCGGCCACCTCCCCGCCATCCGCATGCGTGCGCACGTATAGACACCAATATACATATATGTGCACACACACACATATACATACATGTATCTAGACACCAATATATACATATACGTGTGCACATACACATACACACATACATATATGTATCTAGACACCAATATATACATATATATGTGCACATACACAGATATATAGAGACATGAATATACATATATGTGCACATACACATATATGCACATATATATACATATATGTATGTAAATATGAATATATACATATGTGTACATATACAGTACATATATGTACATATACATATATATGTGTACATATACATATATATGATATATACATGAATATATACATGTATGTGCGTCTTGGTACACATGTGTGTATGCATATATGTGTGTATATATATGTACATCTGTGTATATATATAAAATTTAGGGTGTATATATATATAATTTAGATTAGGAGATGCATCCTGATTGTTAGCTGCTTGTCCAAATGCACAAAAAAAATGCAAAAAAAATTAAAAAAAAATAAAAATGGAACGAGGAGCAGCAGTTGCCATGCGGAAGGCCGAGCGCGACGCCTGCCGTGCGGCGCACACAGCTAAGCCCCGTCGCACGGCTGAGCCCCGTCACCCTCGCGGCGGGGCTGCTGCTCCCTCCCGGCCGGCTCCGGTTCGTAGAGCAGGTGGCCGTGATGGGGACCCTGCCTCTCCCGGCTGGCTGAGCCCTTCCGGGAAGCCAGGCCTCGGAGCGCATGGAAAGTGCGTCGCTCCCTAATTGTCGATGGCTTTTGGCCAATGTGCTGGGGGCTTGGGAATTTCTGCTAGGGTCCTATTTCCACACACGGAGAGAATTAAGTTCTGAAACATCCCAGGTTGAAACTGCTTTGTGATAACTGATTTGACCAAGCGTTTGGGATTATTCAAATTGCTTCCACATATATGTCATCGGGGCTTGGGGTAAGATAAGCAGCCAAAGTTGGAGTCCGTAATAACAAGGAGATACCGAAAGATCTTGCTTGAAGAAAGCAACATGGCAGCGAGGTGCACAATCCCTACAGGGCAGCTCATGCAAAACAGCATCTCAACCCCCTCCTAAACTGAATTAGTGTCCAAATGGATCCCATTGCCCGTCGTGGAAGCAATTTCACATGGAATTTGTTTTGCAAGCTGGACCTTCAGACTTTTCTAGACCTGGCAAATCAGTGAGCGGAGTGACCCATTCATGCCTGGTGGGAGCCAGGCAAGCAGGGCCGATGGCCCTGGGCGGGAGACACCTCTAGCCATGGAGCTCTGGAGTACCTTGGAGCAGCATCTTGCCGCCTGCTGCCGGTCCTGGCTGCCCTTACCAAGCACCGCAGGGTGCCAGGTGCCCCCTCAGCTTCTGAGGGCACGAGGCAAGTGCAGCAGGAGCTCTGACCCCTCTGTAGATCCTCTATTGCTAGGAACAGCAGCACAGGGACCTTCATCATCTCATCAAGGATTTTACTAGCCTGCTAGGGCCTCCCATCCTCACAGGCATGGTTGAAATTAAAGAGAGAAGTGAAAGAGAAAGTCCTCCTGCGAGGACATCCTCAAGAGCAGGTCTATACTACACTTCAGGAACCCAAATACAACTGGCCCTGAGAAGCAGGAACTAAACCCCAGTGAATCTGTTAATGAGACTGGGGACTAGACGATGCAGCTGCCAGGATGTGGAAAGTATTGTTCTGAGATTCGCCAAAGGGAAGGAGGGAGAGGCGGTGATCTACAGTAAAGTCTTTCTAGAATCAGGTTTGGCTCCAGATTTTTAATATCACTTGGCCTTCATCATGTGTTCTTAGCTCTATTTTAGCAGCCTGTGAAAATCCAGAGGAACCTGTGACCCCAAGTCAAAATATTGTTTCCTCTTGCCAGTCAATCAGCAGTAATACACTTTAGCATGTGTAGGAAAGCCCAGTGATGATGGGGTTTTTTTTGGATACTGTGCTACAGTTGCTGCAGGGGGAGTTTGTCTTCCCCACACTATTTGTTCTTGTTCCATACAAGCTCTAAGCACAGTGCCTGAAAGTCATCAAAATAGGCCTTGTGGTAAATCTTACTGATTCTTGTGACAATGCACAAACCAAAGACTAGTTCCCACCTGTTTCACACAACACATTGGTTGTACAGAGATGATTATGAGCTGGGTGCCCTCCCTGAATCTATTCTTATCTTCCTTGTCAGCCTGGGATCAGTACTAATCAGCAGAGGGATCAGATGCCAGATAACACTGGCATGCAATATAGATAAAAAGGGTTATTCCAGGAGTCTAGTTACACACGGGCCCTCCAAACTGGTCACCATCTGGATAGAGACCATGTCTACCTAGGGAGCGGCTGCAGAACCCATACTGCTAGCACTCCCTGGACCAAGTGATTTTGTTTAGATACATCATTGGAACAAAGTATGAGTTTTTTTCTCACTGCTAGTTTAAGCCTTGCTCTTGAAAGATTTCTGAAACTCCTGCTGGGCATGTTACTTGGGCAGAAGGTTGCAGCTAGACTTCTTTCAAAACCCTTGCCTAGAGCAGATATTCTTTTTTTTTTCTTGAAAAAACTCTTTGGCTGTGTATAGGTGTTCTCCTTTGAGGACACTTAATAACGCAATGGCAGATGTTTGAGCTTGAAACAACCACAGTTTGTAAGAATATTCACATGCTTACTGATTTCTGGTCTCCTAAAACACCTTTAAATGACACATTTATTGTTTTTTTTTCCCTCTCAATTTACAAATCAGCTAACACTAGCTTACTAGTCAACTCTAGCTCACTGAATTTATATATTAAATTTTTTAGTGGCTATCATTCCACCACAGATTCAGGAACAAGAAGATACAGCTACACAGGGGCTTACTCTTCTTTCTATTGTACTGATTAAAGTGATGATACGTCACTATTACTATTTTACTGATGACATTATCAAAACCAAATGTATTTATCACAGAAATGTTTAGTTCTATCAACAACAAATGAAACTAGTGTCTATAAGTCATCAGTCAAATTTAAACACATCCCTCACAACTCCTCCTTTGTTTCATTCTCCTCTTCTCCATCTAATACCCTTTGCTCAGCCTGTTCTGTGGAACAGGCTGAGCTGTTATTGTTCTGTGGACTCAAAGCGTTTGCTCTTCTCCTGCCTGTCTGTAAATCTAGAATAACGAAGACCAAGTAGCTATTTGCATATTGAAGAAAAATTCTTATTTGTGCCAACAAGAGTCTTCCCAGAGCAAGTATCAAGGCCAAATTCAAAAACTGTGGTGGAACGAATCCACCCCAGAAAACAAATTCATACTAAAGTTTTGTAAAAGAAATAGCCCCTGGCATCTGTAGTACCAAGTCACACTCAGTTTAACTTGATTGAGTTTTTTTTCCCCACTGAAAGGGCAGCGCTCCCAGGCCTTGAGCTGGGCTCCCCAGGAAGTGTGGGCTTCGTGGCAGACAGCGAACAGTTGCTATTCAGCAGATAAACACCTATTGATTTCTATTGAAATCTATTAGCTTGTTGTCCTTTATATTCAAAATCTACTGCATGCTGTCTCTTAGAAAATCCATCTCCTTTATGTTCCTCAGCGTGGGCACTTGCAACCATTGAAATTTCAGAAATATTGCTAGAATTTTTAAAGTCAATAAAGAGTTTGTGGAATTTGCCATCAGAAGTAAACTTCCTTATCATTTTAAAAGTAATGAGATCAGATGGCAGCATAGAAGTAGGAGACATGCTGTATTATGGATTTTATTTTATGCCATGTTCTACTCCATTTACAAAAATGGCATTGTACATTGTCAGCACAACCTGTTAAATGGCTAACAGAGACATCTCTGAAAGTAGCTGGCCACAGAAAATAATCATCAAACAGAGATGTGCTCTGGAATCAGCAGCAGGCTGTTTCTATTCAACATCTTCTGCAATCATTTGGAAATAAATATTAATGTTGCTGACAGGATTTTCAGATGACATAAAATGCAGTTTGATTGGCAATATCAATACACTCAGGGAAGCACAGAACAGTCTGGATAGCTTGTCCATTTAAATATTTTTTTTCTCAATGTCTGCTTAACACACTTTGGAACAAAGAGTGCAAGATATTTCTACAGAATGGCAGAATGTTATGTGCTTTGCAAAGCAGTGGCCCTACAAAGATTTTGGGATCAAAATGGAGAAGCGGCTTGACTTGGACTCCCAGTTCAATTCTGTAGAGAAAGGAGCTAACGGGATTCTTGATAATAAGAGGATAATAGTAAGAATGGGGAATAAATATCAATAAGCAAGAATGGGGAATTTTCCTTTTGTAAAGCATTAATGCAACCAGTACCAGAGTATGGCATAGTTGTGATGTTCACATTTTCAAAAGAATATTAAAAAGTCGTAGATGTGCAGAAAGAGACACAAGAATTATTCATGAGCTGAAGAAAATGCCTTAAGGTGAAATGAAAGAGCTCGGTATTTTTATCAAAAGAAAGATGGAAATCTGACTTGAATATAAGGCATAAACGCCTCTAAACGGGCAGAAACACCAGTTGTTAGAGGTTTTTGAAACTAGCTAAGAAACACAACAGGAGACAATGGTTGGGAATGGAAGCATGGGCTTCCAACCATCGTCGGTTAGTCTTACGTATCTAACAGTAAAAATTAAAAAGATGGATTCAGACAGAAAAGAACTCATAGGTAGATTTTCTGCCTCTTAAAATCAGCTCAGTATTCCTGCTTGGAAAACAGCTTCTATCCAAAATGTTGGTATTAGACTCAGTAGAAGAGGCTTATTTTGAATGATCTGGGTAATAAAGCATATCAGACTAGACAGTCTAGTGGTTGCTTCTGTTTGCTTGAAGGCAACAAATTCATAGATCGTTCTTGATCATCAGAAACAGCTGAAGTTCTTCTCTTGAAAAATCAGATGCTTTCTTATCTCTAGAGGAACACTGAAAATCCCCAGGGATTTCCTGAAAATAACATCTATACTTTTCAAAATAGTAAAGTGAAAAAGTGTAACAAACTTTTTCACTGTTAGTGCAAATAAAAATGGTTCAATTATTGATATAAGATATATGAAATAGGATTGGGCTGTACCAAACAGCAAATTACTGGTATCTCTGAGATGAAATGAAACCCACAAATCCCAAAGCAGTAAGTTCTTAGATATTATGAATTATCGAGTAAAAGTGAGAAAATCATAATAAAAATGCATTTCAGAATTCCCACAGTTGCCACTGCAGATGCTTCGGTATTATTTAAACTCCAAATAGCTTATAATGAATGGATGGTTTTTCATTTTCCTCAAGGGAGATGAGAAATCTCATGATTTGTGAAAAATTAACCTTCTCCCTGCAAATCTTACTGGTCCTGGACTTAGTTTCAAAATCTTCAAATCTTCTGCTATGCAACAAGAACAGGGAGCAAAGGAGTAAAATTATCTGTTTGAACAGAAAAAGAGCCCATAATCCATGCTCTGAGTTGTTCATTAGCTGCCAGCACTCTTCCAAACAAATCCATTTCAGGAACTATTTTAGGTTTCTTGGGAGGTGACTTCCAGAAGGAGAGGCTCAGAGCTGCGAAGTCTGCCATTGTAACTAATATTTTCCCCTAGAGAAGAGAGAACTTTTTCAGTTGATTTTTCTTTTTCTGGGACATTTTATTGCTGCTCATTATTTTCTTGAAGAAATTAGTAGGCATTCTTGGAGGAATAAAGCCTAAGTATTAGTTTGGTAGGACATGTAAGCACAAAGTGAAATATTTTTCTGAATTTGAACCTCAGTGGGCTGATAATGTTCCTTGCCTCCAATGCAAACTGGCAAACATATTAGTGAGAGAAAATATTCTCCTACTCTGAACCCGAACCTGAACAAGGATGTGTTTCTTTGGCACTCGCTTTGGGCTCTCCACGCATCCACCCAACTTGTGTTCCAGTGGGCAGACACACACCAAGTTGTACAACAGGCAGCTTTCGTGCTTTAGTTGGGGTCAAACAAGAGGGGATCAGATATTGCCTTGCCTAGGGGGGAAGATATGTGCCCCTGCTTGAAAAAAGTTATTTTTGGTAGAAGAACCACAACTTAGTTCAAAACAGCAGAATTTAAAGGACAAATGTGGATGCTTCGGAGCTATGCACGGGAATGCCAAGTCTCTATTTGTCTCAGGATGATTTGTTTATAAGAACTTGTAAATGTGGATTTGATTAAAAAATAATCTAGATGTAATGACCTTTTCGGGTTCTGGAATGGAAAGCCTGTCTTTCTATCTCTCTCTCATATAAATATATGTGTGTGCATGTGTAAATAAATACACACAAGCATACATATATGCCTGAGTATGACATACTATTTTGGCAGAACTTAAAGACCCCCATCCTATTAATCACTCTACAAATGCAATGTAAGTATCTTAACTTTGTTGGCCTACAGTTAATTAAGACTAGCTATTTAATGCAGACTTATGGACGATCAAAAAGGTATGGGATTATTTTTGATAAAACACAGAAATATTTACATTTTTAAAGTAAAATTCATAATTGCACCACCCTTTCCATACTCCAACTATATCCCTATGGGTATAAACACTGCCAAACATGCATTCCCATGAGCTTTTTATCATTGCTTTCAACAAGCCCTATTTTTATTCAAATCTATGGGAAATGCACACACTTTGTGCAGTTGCCAGAACCTGATTTCCCAACGCCTCTTATTTATTTTCAAGTGCTTTTTTTTTTTGGATTTGACTTTTGCAACAGCACCTATGGGGAACTAAATCTCCAAGGACAGGCACTGAAACAAAGATTTGGAAATGGGCACCATCAAGAGGAGCCTTCCATGACAGATCCTTCCACGGAATTAATCATGACAGCAGTGTTTTTCTATGAAAAGCTAAGAACCCTCACCATGAAAATGCATGAAGTACTGTCCTTCCTGGTCAACCTTCAAAGCAACCATTTTCATAGATGTTCTGCCTGGTCAGTTGGACCAAATAAATATGTATTAGGCAACTACTGCAGAATGTCTCCTGCTTTCTGAAAGAAGAAAATTAGCATAGAGAAGAGCCTCAAAGGCTGATAGACTTGTTCTTAGTCACCTCCATGGCCCATCAGATAGTTATAAATTTTGGGCTCTGAACACCTTGAAGGATTGTACTTGGCTTTGAGAATAGGACAAGCCTTTTTTCTTTTTTTTTTACTGCATTTTCATAGACTGCAATGAACAATTGGCTCCGGAGCTCAAATGCCTCTGGGCAGATCGGAGAGCTTCCAAATTCTTTATAGATCTAAGGATACTTCTCAGAACTGATCACCTCCTTTTCCTGAGCGCATATGTGTACATGACACAAATCTCTCTTAGTACAGGCTACTTTGGAGTCAGGAACACTAGTAGAAACTTCAGAACACGACCTGTCTGCCTTTTCTGTAGGAAAAGCCGAGCAGTGACAGTGCCTCAGAACAGTCACTTTCAAAGCCAGGAATCACCTGTGGAGTGTCCCTGTGTCTCTGCTGGTCACCCATAACGAGGTGCTTGTTTTGATATTGTTATTCCAAAGGTGCTGAAGAAGGAATTGAACTTGGCACACTGTGAGAGCATCTCAAATACAGGCACAGGTGTGTGGGGATCTTTGGGTGAGGAAATTCCATCTGACCAGCCACAGCTCTGATAAGACCAATAATTCTTCAATATAAGTCCTGAGCATTTTATCCTTCTCAAAAATGGCAAGAAAAGATTGAAAGATTGTGAAAGATTGCTGGAAAGTCTGCAATAAAGATGCTTTGCAGATTCCCTGAATAGAAAAGGAGTTTGCAGGCAGTGGATGTCCTGTTTTACTAACCTCAGTCAGATTGTTCTGAGGGAGCTGGCAGCCAGGTCATTATTATGGAAACAGATAATGACGATGGAGAGGACAGAGGGATTCTCAGTGTATGATCAATGCCGCGCTGCTGCCTCAGCTGCATCCATTAAGATATTTGCCAGGCTGAGATCTTTTTCTTAATCCAGAAAGTGCTAACCTAGTTTCACGATCCTCCTCTGGGAGTACCCTTTGCAGGCATTAAGATACGTGCAGAAATCCTGCTGTGACTCTGGCTTTGGCTGTGAGGGAAGCAACACGGCCTGGGTTTGCACTGTTGCTCACTTATCGTCAGGGTGCCCTGATCAGCCCCAGTGGCAGCCCCAAAAGTGAGAGAGCTCCTTGTGACCCTCCAGCCTTTCTTGTCTTTCCTTCTTGCTCCTTCAACTCTGATGCAGAGAAGGGAATCCCGGAGCAGGCCAGGAGGAAGGGCTGATTTCTGCAGGGCTTTTCCCACCTGCATCGCTAGAGGATGGCTTTTCCCACCTGCATCGCTCCTACGTCCATGCTGTAGGCAGCGCTGCTCCACACTGTTCCATAGGGAAGCAAGACCGGAGGGAGGGAAGGGGCAGGAGGCTGGAGCAGGGCAGACGCGCAGGGCCCGTCCCAGAGAACTGCATCTGGTTGCCAGGCTGCTAAGGAAATTTGGGTTTCTTAGCAACTGAGATTCAGCATTCTCTCACCAAAGCCAGAGCAAGGAACCCGGGGCAGCGGGGATGCTCCCAGCCAAGGAGCGAGGGGAGGGCAGCACAAGATGCTCTGCCTGTGTGAAGGGCAGGTTTGGCAGGAGGTGGCCACACTCCTTCCTGCCGTGGAAACCTCTCTGAAACCATGCAAGGCCCCAGGGACCCTGTATTTACTGCTTCTTAATAAAACTGATTTACATTCACAGAAACCAGCAGGGTTTGATTATGGCTGCACTTTATGAGCAGCAAAAGCCTTTCATACTCTTTCAAACATCGTGTACCGAACTGCTTCAGTGCTCACAACCTGTGCTTGCAAAGTTGCTTGAAAGCTTTTGTCCACTGTAGAAGATGCTGGGATCAGGTTCTGCAGGATTCACAGCATTTTCTCCTGTGAAATCACAATTTAATTAGAAGGGAATGTGTGAGAAGAGCAATGTTTCATAGTCCTTAAACTAGAAAGGAAAACCTGAATTACAGAAGGGCTGAAGCTAGAAGGGAACCCACCATGTCTCTGGGCAAACTCTTCCTGGGTTTGAGCACCCTCTCAGTAAAACTGCCTTGTCTTATATTTCAGTGGAATTTCCTTCATTGCAATTTGTGCCCCCATCGCTTTTTGTCCTGACACCGATGGTGATCAGACAGGCTGAGAAGAGCCTGGCTCCATTTCAAGGCAGATCAGTCCCAGTTCTCTCAGCCTCTCCTCATACAACAGGTACTCCAGTCCCTTAACCATCTTTACGGCCCTTTGCTTGTTCCTGTATGTCCAGTTCTGTCTTGTTCTGGGGAGCCCAGCATCTGACCCAGCGCTGCAGATGTGGCTTCCAGGGGTGCCCTCGCCGGAGCCGAGCGAGGGGCAGGATCCGCTTCCTCGACCTGCTGGCACCGCTCCTCCTGATGCAGCCCGGGAAGCTGTTGGCCTTCTTTGCCATGAGGACACATCACCACCTCATGGTCAACTTGTTGCCCACTAGGACCCCCAAGTCCTTCTCTGCAGAGCTGCTCTCCAGCATGTGCAGGGGGTTATTCTTCTCTGCATGCAGGACTTTGCATTTCTCTGCATCAAACCCCATGAGGTTCCTCTCTGCCCATTTCTGCAGCCTGTCAAGATCTCCCTGAACGGCAGCCCAACCCTCTGCTGCATGGGCCACTCCTCCTCATGTTGTATCATCTTCAGGCTCGCTGTGGGAGCCCTCTGTCCCGGTGTCCATGTCATTAGTGAAGAGGTTAAAGAGTATTGACCCCAGCGTTGGCCTATGGGGACACCACTGGCCTTTTTATTTTTATGATTGACCTGAATAAAAAATAGTTACATTCTAAAAAAAGGTGTTGCCCCTTTGGAGGGTGAAAGGTCCCGATCCCGCAAGTTTACTCAAACAGAAAGGCAATGGGCCTTGAATGAGGAGGGATTACTCACCCAGTAGAAATTACAGAATGAGGCCAAATTTCTCTACTAAAATGGAAGTAATTCAAACATGGAAAAGATTATTCACTTTCCCATAAAACAGGACAGGCAGTAGTGTAAATAATATATGATTTGAAAAGATATGACCACAGCTGAAACACAGAGGGAATCTCAGTTTTTGAAAACAGATGAGAATTTCCTACTAAGTGGCTAGATCTCTTAGTATCTGGAAGGTTTTTTTAGAGTTCCTCTATTTAGTATAGAAGAGCTACAATCGTTTCAGGCTTGTTTGGAAGCCAAGCATTATTAACAATGCCTTAGGCTATACAGAAATTTTTGAAAACTATGCATTAACATAAATAAAAATTGCTACATTTTTCAATTTACTTCATTCTATGGCCTTAAAAAAGAGCATCTTTGGCATGGTGGGGTGATCTTATCATTTGAAAAAACATGCAGTATGGCAGAAATATCTTTAACTTTGCCATAATGAAGGGTCCTGATACAGCAAGACAGAAAACCCGTTTTTATTCCAAGTATTGCAGATCACACATACGAAACCTGAAGAGAATGAACACATCATGGCACCACATCATGGCACCACGATTCTGACTGTCGGACTCTTGAGATAAGGTTAAGTGCTTAACAAGTCTTTTCCAGACAGAGTACTCAGTTAAGAACCAGGGCATGCGTCAAGGAGGTTTTAAAGCTGAATATTATTCACAGCTCAGCTATTAACAAATGTCGAAATAGGACACAGAACACACTCTGTTTCAGTATTCCAAGCAAAGGCAAAAAAAAGTCTCCCCGAAACTATGCAGCTTCTCTTATTTGAACAGCACCTCTTCTAACTTGGAGCACCTCTGGGTGATGAACACCTCAAGGTTCCAAGAAGAGGTAGCCTCCACTTGTATGATTCAAGGGCAGCAGAGATGATGCGGCTGTGTCCTGCATGCGGTCTCTTTGGCAACAACCAGCTTGAATAGCCATTAGCAGCAAAAGACGTTTACCGCAGAGAAGGACCCACAATTCTGAAGTCATTTCAATTAATGCAATTAAAATTACCTGATCTTAACCTGTGAAAGGGCAGCTGACCTTTCAAAGCGCTGGCTCTTTGGAGATCTCTGCAGCTCTTTGCTCATTCTGTGATATTTCTGATTATCTTTCAGAAAGATAAAGAACCCATGAATAATTACTTCCTAATTTGTTTCTCATCCGTTAATGTGGCAAATGCTCCCTAACTGTAGCATAGAAATGAAAAAATTCTCTGGACACAGAACTCTTTGATAGGAAAATCTTGGTGGTTTGTGGAGAAGTTTACAGGCAATGCCCAGTTCTTTTCATTGTTCCAGTACAACTGATTCCCCTCTCAACCTTTTCAGTTTGAAAAATGCTCATTTTAACATATTCAGGGTAGTCCCTTATATGGGACTTGTCCCCTTGTCATGTGCATATAGGCCTACTTTATGTCAGTGCTGATTTCCTTCATTAGTTCTGATACTTTCTAAACCTATTGCCTGTATTTAGAATTTAAATGCAATTTCCTTTCCAAGCCTGAGTTGTTTCTTGTTCTTGAAAACTGGATTTGTGTGTATGGACCCTTGTGTTTGATAGGTGGAGAGATCAGGGGTGATGGACATTTTTGAGCCAGTTTGAAGTCAGTTCTTTGGCCTTGCTGATGACCAAATTACCAGTCATCTGGACTAGTCTAACTCAGTTTAGTAGGATATAATCCATGAGAAGACATTCATGAAAAAGTGTTTTCATTTAACATCATTTAGCTTCTGAGAAAAAAAAATGAACCAAGATATTGCATTAAGTAGGTATTGCACAATTTATTATTTATTAGCCATCCTCATTTTTTTGTAGGCTAAGCCAATTCCTTTTCAAATGCTCCCTCTCTGACCCACTCTGACAGCTGTGACAATCTGTTTGTCACAGAGTTTAATACACACCAATCTATATTTAAAAAATAACTGGAGGTGGAGCATCCCTTTTGCAGGCTTAGATCCTTAAAACACAGTGTGAAGATTCTCCAGGTTACTCTCTGTTTTTTTTTAAACACTGCTTTAAGGCTTTACTTTTTAACTTTGCATTTCAATGAGTTCCCATACAAGAGTGACTCTTACACAGAGAAAAAAAGAAAAATAAAGAAAAAGCCCTTGCCTGCAATTTCCTAGTTTTCTTTATGTTTGATATCATGTCGGGGTGAGACTACACGAGGCTGCGGCAGGTAGTGGTATGTTTTCCATTCTGGGGTGAACTGTTCTGGCTGGGTGCCATATGCCTAATGATGTCACGTGTCATCTTGGGAAGGACAAATCACTCTCCTTGTTTGGCAGCTCCTGCTGGCATGCTGAAGAGGCCTATATTTAGTGCTGGTACTGTTTAGCCAACAAGCTGGGAAAATTGTCATTTTGATGAAACTAAAGATGTACTGAAGCCGTTTCCCAAGAGCTGAAGAAGACATGGCTGAAGTCAGCTTTTGCGTTCCCGCTCTGAATCTCATGTTGCTATTTTCTCCTCATGCAGTACCTCCCACTCCCAAGTACAGACCTGGCTTACTACAGACCTGCAGAGCTGCAGCTAGAATCATAGAATCATAGAATGCCTAAGGTTGGAAGGGACCTCTAGAGGTCATCTAGCCCAACCCCCCTGCACACGCAGGGCCACCTAGAGCACGTGGCACAGGACTGCATCCAAGCGGGTCTTGAAGATGTCCAGAGAAGGAGACTCCACAGCCTCTCTGGGTAGAACTAGAGTTCATCTACTCTGTGATTTTGCACTGATTCCTACAAATCCAACTAGAGCTGGATATAGCTGAATACCCCCAAATTTGCCCTCCTTCTGTTGAAACCTGGCTGCAGCTTCTTCCCTTGCTGCTCCAGCTAGACTTGCATCTGTAACTGCATAAACCAGCCTGTCTTTGCCTGACATTGGTGGTCTACAATAGGCATATATCTTACTGCTCAAAAAGTAGCCGAATTTGAAGGCCAGATGAACCTAAGTGCTTTTTGTGTGGGAGTTTCGCTCCCCACTGTTCTCTCCTCTCCTCACAGCGGCATCGGTGGCAACAAGGTGGAGCAATAACATAAAATTGTCTTATTTCTGCTCAGAATTGGCCACAGAGACAAACGTTTTTCAGGGAAAGCATCCAAAGTTCCTTCTCCCAGAGGCCATTCCTATGGGAATGATCATCATACTGAGATGAATAAATTCATACTGTTGTGAATGATTGCTTCGGTCTTCAGTGTGTGCAGTTTATATTTAAGTTACTGTTTCCACTAGAGATTTAGTCTCTGCTTGGGCTTTGCTGATATGGCAACATTAACAAGTATGAAAAAAAAAAACCTCTTGACCAAAAAAAACTCAAAATTTCAATGTAAACATGATTTATTGTCTTTGTTTAGTCTGTGTTTGTATTTTGTATGAAGAAAGGGAGATCCATATGGGTTGAGCTAAACTAAACAAGCTTTCTATTAACAAAATTTTTCAAACGCTCTGCTCAAAGCAACTCTATTAAAGTCACATGATAGAAAAGATTAAGGAATACTCTAATTTCCTCCTCCTTGCCAAAAAATCTGATGTACACATCCGACTGCTTCCTTGTGTCTTGCAACACATTCTCATAAGAAAAGGAATTTTGGAGTTATTCTTAAAAAATTGTGAAGATACATCATAATCCTTCACTTTGGAGTTTAAATAGGCTTCTTAGGCTTCTCATCTTAATAACACTGACATTTCTTACGGAAGTTTTAAGTGATCTGGCCCTTTTTTATTATGGTATCTGTCTCTTCTTTTAGTGAACAAATGTTGATTAGTAACTCTTGGCATTTGAAATGACTCACAGCTTTTGCTTATTTTTGGAAGTTTAGTAAACTGAGGAAAGGTCCTGACCGTCTTCATTTGCTTTGATTAGTAGCTGATTGACTGTTTTTGTATCTTTCTCAGCTTTCTGTCCATTGGCCAAGAATAATATGAAGAGCTGGTTGTGCGTGTCTGAAACATCCTTCCTTCACAAATCTGTTTAATCCCTCAGATGCTTGTTGCTATCTATTACTTGAATGAGTTCACTGCAAATCCCACGTTGTGATTCATGGCTAGGAACATTCATCAAGTCTCCAAACATTTCTAGCCCCCTTGGCTGGAAAGAAGAGACTTGCTTGTGTCTTCCAAAGGACCTTTCTTCACGCGAATGAAGTAGCTTAATGAAAAGTGCCAACCAGGAGCCAGTTGTTGGAGAGTAGCTGCTCAAGGGTAAACTAATGCATGCTCCTACTCTTAAAGGAATAGTTCTGCTACTTTCCTTGTGGATTACACATACTTTGAGTAAGGGCTAAGGAAAATAATGATTGCTTTTATTTGAACAAATCCCTCGAGAAATGGGGTAGATCCAGAGCGTGTTCACAGGAGTGGATTATTTCACTGCACACTTAGCACTTCTGCCGTGGTCCCAAGCTCACCCATTCTGGGCCAGACAGCTCCTTCAGTTGGTACAATTCTTTGGATAACATAAATTTTAGGTGAAAGGACACAAACAGCCAATTACCTAGAAACTTCTTGCTCCCAACAACGTTTAGAGGTTAAATGTGACATATGGACATGCCAATGTATTGCAGATTGAAGGATCCCATCCTGCACACCTTCTGCCCCTCACAGCAACTAGGCAACTCTAGGGATTCTGCCCCAGTGTGACCTGCTGCATTGCTGGCTACTGGCTTGCTTCAATTTGAAAAAATGCTATAATAATCAACTAGCAGCAGGTAATGGTTTCTTCTGAGATAAAAAAGAGCAACTGCCATCTCCTGCTACGCTCTGTCGGATGCACCAGACGTTGTCATAAGGTTCCTTGGAGCTCTAGGCCAGGTGTTTTGCTCAAGGGAAGCGGGCTCTAACTACTCCTGATGGTTCTTGCAGGGGAAGAACCCCAGCCCACCTTTTCCTCTGTCGACCATAAGAGGTTCCCTGAGTATCTTTTGCAGAACTATTGAAGTATTTTAATTGTAATTGCCATTTTTTGTTTGTTTTCATAGACAAACTGCACAGCCAACTGTGTTTCTTCATTCCAAAAATCTTTGGTAGCCAAGAAAACTTAGTCATTCTGCAAGCTTGCCAGATCTTAATAATTCTCCAAAAGATTCATTGTCTCACTGATCTCTTTTTTTGTTATTTCTGGTAGATGCTGTAGAGTTTTGTGGAATCATCTGCCTCTGTTCCTCCAAATGTTCTTTGCACAGCCAACTAAAAGTATGACACAGGATTTTTTTCTTCTGGAATTGTATTTATTTTCATGTCATGTTTTTTGTCTTTTAAATCAAGGCTTTATGGATCTGTGAAATTTCTGACATGTGCAAAAATTCCCTTTTCTGTCTGAGTGGGAGCATTCCTGTAGGAACATGTGTGCTCTCCTCTGCACTCGTGGAGCTTCTCCGCATTACAGTGCTGCTCCTGTTGACACCAGCGACTTGCCTACTTGTAGGGGATGTTAGGTCCCTGTCTGCCTTGTAGCATTTAAGTTGTATTCCAAGTTTTATTTTTCAAGATCCTTTACCTTACTGGGAGGTCTTGCTGTGATCTCTGTGTTACTTGCTGCATTTCAGTTCTGACAGGTCTTTCCTACTTGTAGCGTAGCTTCCATATCTTTTGAGGAGATGATGCTTTTAATTGCTTCCATGTAATGCAGTTTCAGAATATGCTCTCTTGATCTTATAAACAGCAGTGCCAGGTGTTTCTTGTGCTTTAGCTCTGATGCTGTTGTAAATTAGGATGTTGCTATGATAAAGTCTCTTCCATATATCTGTTTTATTGGCCTGTCTCTTATGAAGCTGCTATACTAAGGGCATTCTCTGAAGTATGGCCTTCCAGGCGCTAATGAAAGTAGCTAATTTGCTACTTGGTGCCACAAGCTAGAATGACCACAGTTTTAGTTAGCATGTGTCATGACAGCAGTTAGAAAAACTAGACTGTGGTAGCCCCATGTTATTGCTTTATTGCTTTTTATTTCAGTAGAGAAGGGCTTTCTTGTGTGTGTGTGTGTGTATCCATATTACTGGTACATCTATGCATTAACTGCATTAGGATTTCTCTATTTTTTTCAGAAAAAATATATATTCAGTATGGTGCCTTTTTTTTCTACCTTGAACCTTATTGGTAATAATGTGTCAGGAAGATGTAAACAGAGCCCGATTGCCTTGTTTCAAAATGTACCAGGAGCGCTTTTTGTGATTCTTCTGCTGATGGTTTCCCTTTCTAAAGTAATTGCGCTGTCAGGAGGATTTTTAACACATTGGTGCCATTGCAGGTTTTGCTCTCTTACGCAGCTACCTAAATTTTTGATACTTGATTCTTTTGCAGACATTTAACTGTGTATTTCCTTGCTGTGGAAACTGGATAGTCTATTTTTAATTTTAGAGTTTCAAGCACAGGCAAGAAAAGAAGTGGTGAGAAGATGCAGAGCAGCAGGGAATAATTGTTCACATTAGTGGTTTTATCTTTTGGTAAAAAAAAAGCAAGTTTATAATTTGCAAACTCTACTAGTTCTCATTGGATAGTTCTCATCAGTACTTCAGGACCATGAGGGGAAGTTTTGCACTGAATTAAAGAACATGCTGCTTCCGTTGTTTCCCTTTCCCAGTATTTATGTGGGTGGCTGATGTCATGAAGATATTCTTTCACATACAGATCTTCACAGCTTGTGTAGATCTTTACTGAAAAATAATTGAGAAATATGAGACTGAAGAAGCAATTACACGTACATACAGTGACAGAAGAACAGAAGGGAGCTAAAATGTAATATTCTATAGCTAACGAGTGGTGGGGTTTTTGTTTGATCTTCAGTTTGGGATGAGTTTTTGTGATAGAGGGTCCTTGAAGAGGGCTGGGCACTTTCTGCTGATGCTGACAGTATCGTGCAAACAGTATCTCCCCTCCAGCCACCATGCTATACAGTATTGTCAGTGCCTACACGTCTTGTGAAAATAGAGGACAGGGTCAACTAAACCAGCTTTTGAATAGAGATAAATAAGGATTTTTAAGGGCACACCGACGTCTGACGAGCTCCTCTGAGCATTTACAGAAGACAGCAGGAAGAGAGTAAAAAAGGAGAGTAATGGGAATCAGTGAGACTTGAGGAGAATGCCTCCCAAAGAGAGGCATCCTCCAAACCCCTTAGGGGAGCATTTAGCTGGCTACTTGGTGAACTAACTGAGGTTGCTGTGCGAATCCTGTGGAATCAGTGCAGCAGGAATGGTTCAAGCCCTGCGAGTTGCCTCCGCAGAGAGCAGGGTAGCAGCCTGCCGCGCTTCTCACAAAGTCCCGAGTGCCTCTCTGTCATCTAAAACAGCTTTAGTGCGGCTGCGGGCACAGCACACCTTGGGCACAGCACACCTTGCCTCAGAGCCAGGGGGCTCCCGCAGCTCTTAGGCATCTCCTTAGACACTGAATTCTACTTAGATGTACTCCAGAAAATTAACCCAGTGAGCTAATTAACAACCCCCTGGAACACAAGGGCCTCAGTGGTGGCATGAAGAAGACCTGCCTGTCTCTGCGTGTGGCATCATCATGAACCCAGGGGACCCTGGGTGAACACCCAGTCTGCTTTAGACTTCCTGCAGTCACTGGGTATTTTTCTGTCTAGGCAGTCAGAATTACTATTTTATAAGGTTTGGAAAATACATCAAATGCTGTGGGAAAGACAGAGGTTTGTAAAACAGAGAAGCTGTCATGAGCCTCATCAAAAGGAAGGATAACTTTGCCTGGAGGGAGAGCATTTCCTGAGGAGCCCTGTTCATCTCGCCAGGATTCTCCTGTGCGCAGGCCCCTGACAGATGAGCCCATCCTGCAGCAGCGCCAGGGTCTGTCCAGCCCCGTACCCGGCCTCCCACAAAGGCCAGCCTCAAACACTCCCAGTAAAATGCATCTCCATCCTTACAGTTTAATGCCAATCCCCAACACTTGCTGGTCAATTTGAGAGCAGAATCACAAGATTGACTGTTCCTTTCAAACCTTCTTGTCACAGGTAACTGTAAATACTCGCAATGAAAGGCAGCTTTGGCCATGCCTCGAGGTGTTCATGAATGCTTTGGCACAGAAGAGCCCTGTGGCAGCCCATTGCTCAGGTTACTAAACCAGAATCCCTTCTCCTAACCTTTTGCTGGGTAATGGGTTTAGTCTAGACAAAGTCAAAGCAGGATCTGGTGCCAAATCTGAGCTATAACATTGAATCGATTTCGCCCTAATTTGAACTATTTTACACTGGACAAGTTGCAACTAGAAGATTCATGAGAGCAGTTGGTGTTTTTTCAGGTACTTGTTACTAGGATACCCTAAGAGCCCACTTGACACTGTAGCCATTGTGGATACCCTAGATTTTCATTTAAAGACTTTCTTATCAGTGAGACTACTTTACACATAAACAGAACAAGAAACCCCGCAGCAGTTTCCAGCCTATAAATCTGGGACTATTCATGTGGATTTGCAAAACACGGCCATCATATCATAAAAAAAAAAAAAAAAAGTTTCTTGAAAAATACTGTGTAACACCTTCATTCATGATTTTTCTCATATCTGTTGTTCTATATTCTTTATTGTTGTTCACATTCTAATGGAAATTCTGCTAAATATAAATTAGCCTAAAGATTCTGCTAATGATAGATTGAACAATTCTAACAAGTCTATAACTGATGTACTCAACAGAGATATAAAAATAATAGTGTTGCACACTTTACCTTCCTTCCAACTCTTCTTTCTGCCCTGGAATATAATTAGGTCGGAGCCATGGGAACACATTCGTCACTAACCAACATCCTTTATGATCTTAGTGAAGCCAAAACACAGTGTTAAGTTGCAACCGAGTCTGAGGCACCTACTCTAAGAATAGATTTAAGTTTCCACTGTTAGGTGCAGTAATCACGCAAATTGAGAATATTAAGAAAATATAATACCTCCCAAAAGGAAAAATAATTTTACAAAAACCTTCAAAATTATCTTACAGATAACAGGAAGAAAGGATCAAACTCAAAATTTTACTCAAAATTTTAGTAATTGGGTCTCTCTGCATGCTATATTAGACATGTGAAAAATGTTCTTAGAGACTAATTTACATTTACTGTTGTATAGCCATTATGTAGAGGCTACAGTGATGTGAACACTTGGTGTATTTAGACTGTGTTTGTGCCCTGAGCTCAAACTCTGCATGACACAAGGCTCAAACTCAAGAAACTGCGGTTCAAGTTCCTGCTCTGCTGGAAGTGGCTGTCCTAAATCTACGGGTTCGATGCCTTGGGTAGGTACCTACTGCATGGAGCAAGGCCATGACCTTCACGCCTCCTCGCGAGACCAGCAGCTGCCACGATACAGGCTGGGAAAGCCGGACGTGTGCCTGCCCAGGCCACCATCTCACCTGAAAAACAGTTCCATTTTATCCATTAAACTGCAACAAAATGCTCCTACGACGTGGTAGCGTTCTTTGCATGCTTTACAATCACAATAATGGGAGTTCTAAAACTACAGACTCTTGAAATTTAAGATATCTCATTACAAAACCACAGAATGCTTAAGGGTGGAAGGGACCTCTAGAGATCATCCAGTCCAGCCACCTGCTCCAGCAGGGACACCCAGAGCACAGGGCACAGGGTGGCATCCAGGCGGGTTTGGAAGATCTCCAGAGAAGGAGACTCCACAGCCTCTCTGGGCAGGCTGTGCCAGGGCTCTGTCACCCTCACAGCAAAGAAGTTCTTCCTCACACGGAGATGGGACTTCCTGTGGTTCAACTTGCACCCATTACCCCTTGTCCTGTCACCGGCCATCACGGAGAAGAGTTTGGCCCCATCCTCCCTACAATCACCCCTCAGATACTTGAACATGTTAATCAAGTCTCCTCTCAGTCTTCTCTTCTTGAGGCTAAACAGGCCCAGCTCGCTCAGTCTTTCCTCATACGATAGATGCTCCAGTCCCTTAACCATCTTTGTGGCTCTCCGCTGAACCCTCTCTAGAAGCTCCACATCCCTCTTGCCCTGGGCAGCCCAGAACTGCACCCAGTACTCCAGGTCTGGCCTCCCAGAGCTGAGCAGAGGGGCAGGATCCCCTCCCTCGACCTGCTGGCAACGCAACTCCTCATGCAGCCAGGAGCCCATTGGCCTTCTTGGCCACGAGGGCACATTGCTGCCTCATGGTTAACCTGTAGTCAATCAGGACTCCCAAATCCCTCCATGCAGAGCTGCTTTCCAGCAGGTCAGCCCCTAATCTGTACTGATGCCTGGGGTCTTTCCTCCCCAGGTGCAGGACCCTGCACTTGTCCTTGTTGAACCTCAAGAGGTTCCTCTCTGCCCAACTCTCCATCCTGTCCAGGTCTCTCTGAATGGCAGCACAGCCCTTGGGAGTGTCGGCCACTCCTCCCAGTTTGGTGTCATCTGCAAACTTGCTGAGGGTTCACTCTGCGCCCTTGTCCAAATCACTGAGGAACATGTTGAAGAGCACCGGACCCGCTACTGACCCCTGAGGGACACCACTGGCCACAGGCCTCCAACCAGACTCAGCCCCATTTATCACCACCCTTCTGGGCTCTGCCATCCAGCCATTTTCCAATCCACTTCACTGTCCACTTGTCCAGTCCACACTTCCTAAGCTTTCCTACGAGAAAAAGCTCCTCCTACGACACAGGAGACTGTGTTGAAAGCCTTGCTGAACATTAATTCTACAGAGTTATTGATATGGAACTAAAACAATTCCTCTGAGTGAGACTTAAAATATAATTCCTTAATGAGACTGCATAGTCTCTGAATAACCGTGTAAAAAAATATTAACATGTATTTTGGGAAATAATGTTTCTTCATGAATGATGATCGAATGTATAGAACAGGCTCATTTATTTCAGATCTACAAATCATAAACCTAAAAATACCATTTTACAAACAATATTCACCATTTAGTTTATTTCAGTGTCATCTTAAGACTATCTTGCACAGGATAATAATGTAACCTAACAACAAAATATTCAGCATTTAAAATTTTTTACACTTCTTTATCTTACTCTACTAATATACACGAAAATGGTGTCAGGCACAGTAACCAATTAAACATCTACATTTCAAAAAAAGATTGGATGCATCTCGTAAATGAGACACCAATTACAGTACATGTATTAAAAATCCTTCAAGAATACACTCAGTAGTAACAGTGGTAGCAGTAGTTAAAATCTTCATAGGTCTATGAAATAATCAAAGCAATGATAAAAAAATGAAGAAAAATCAGTTAATCATTTAAATGTAAAGTAAAACCCATGTAAATCTATAACGAAAGACAAAATTACATGGGCACAAGTGCAAAAAAGCAATACTGTAAGCCATCATCTCTTTGGTAAAAATCAATTAGCAGGAAGTATGCCATATAATTCAAGTCAAAAATAAATTTGTGCTATATATATATATATATTTTTTTTTCTACCATAGGCACACTTGATGATTTGCAGGTATCCTACAGTAGAGAAGGCAAAATTCTACTTAACACTGCCCATTTTTTTCCTCTTTAAATATTGAAACTAAAAATTACTCTTCTTTTTTTTCTTTCATAAATAGCTTTTCAGTAGTATAGTCTCTTAAACAATCTAAAAATAAATAGCAAAATATACACAAAATTTCAAAGATTACATTTAACTCCTGATAGGTATATCCTGAAAATATATCACCAAAGAATAAATAACCTTTGGGTTTTTTGAATATTTGGTAAAACATCAATTACTCTTATATAAGGAGTTTTCTCTGAGGAAAATCAAAGTACCATTGCTTTTGCTACAAAGCTTTCACTATACAGATGGAATTGCAGCAACTTTACAGTAAGAATATAATCTGTAATATGGATATTCCCTGTTAAAAAGTACAGCATAAAGCTGCCAAAATTAAATGTTATGAATTTGAGGTTCAAACCTGAGAAACTTCCAGGTAACCATGAGGTTCTGCTAGAGACACAGTCAAGCGCAGTTGCATGTCAGGAGCCTATAAAAACTGTAACAATTTGCTCTAGCAGTGGAGTCAGAGCTGTTTTCTACTGGTAGCACTATTAAAAATCAGAAAAAAAAAAAACAATTAAGGAAGGGAAAGATCTGCGCTCCTTGAGTGTAAGCCCTGCTGAAAAAGAAAATTCTATGGGGATTTCAATGTGATCATAAACTTTAAATAGACTCTTCTCCACTTGAAGGGCTTGACCCTAACAAATGACAATGTTGCAGCGAATTTATGTTTCCGTTTGGAGGTTATCATCTTACTCAAGCTCCTCCTTCATATCTGAAATTATTACTAAAGAAAAAAAGAAAACTGCAGGTCACATAAGCAAAGCAACTGGCTAGCAGAATCCAGCAATTTTCAGTGTCACTAGACATTAAAAAAAAAAAAAAAAAAAAAAAAAAAAAACTGCAGGAGAATCTTCTGGAGGGAAAAGAAAAACTTCTTGCCTTTTCGGAAGATCCATTTCAGCTGCCAGAAAGTAAAGGCAATTTTACCTGCTCATTTATTAGGAATGCATAAATAACAACATATAGATCCACTAAGTCCCTATCACACCTACACTTAATTTATATAAAACATTAAGCAGAATGCTTTTCTACGCCTTGTTTGATTCCAAGCACAAGATGCAAAAACCAGTTAAATTGCACAGTCCAGCCCTTATCTCTGCAAACCTCTATCTGATCAAGAAAATGTTTTTTAGCATCTTCCTCGCTCTTCCCTACTGTCAGCGCATCCCGAATATACTCAATATCCTCTTTGCTGGTTAATTGGGGCATTCCAGTCATTAGCATCATGGAGAAGAGGATGATCAGCAGGTTTGTGTGGTGTCGAAGAGCTAAATAAGCCTTCACGCATACATCCTGCAAGAGAGAACAAAATTTGTTGTTAATTGATGAGGTGAACTGAAAGGGATGATTTTAGGAAGTTCATCAGAACTTCTATGAACTCCTCTCACTAACCAGCCATATAAAATTACCCATATATGTCAGAGAGAGGAAGATCCAGTCAAACTGTCCAGTTGAGCAGAAACATTGAGCTGACTCTGGCATCTGCAGCTCATTATTCCTGATTGCATTAGCATACCTTGGGGCATGAAGTACTGTTTTGGTGTAATAACGAAAGGCTCTTTTTAATAACACTGTATGAATTATTAAAGCATAAAACCTTGACTTCACAAAAATTTCAAGTTAATTCCCAGCAACAATTCATCATCTTCCTTTATGACTAGTATTTTCCTACTTGAAGACACTGGGATAGCAAGTGATACTGAAAAGAGCAGCACCTTCAGGGGGACTCTTTTTTCATTTTCTATATATATGTGTCTATAAACTTTGCAGAGGTGATGGCTTGTTTAATGGAGAAGATTTTTCAGGCTTGTCCTTCTGAGAAATTCTTTCCAGTTCTATTTTTAAGGCACGCTGCCTCGCTGTAGGACTGCAATGTTTATGTCCTGTCATTCTGGATTCAACTGATTATTTTTTTTGTTACAGCTTTATCATTTCCATTTATAAGTAATTCCTTCTTAACAACATAAACTTTAGAAGAACGAAATTCCTATAGCTTGAAAAAAACCTATCATGCCTTTTAGAAGAATATTTAATGATGACTAATACATAAACTGAAGACATAATTTGTTGCATTTGTTAGACATTTGCTTTTAGAAGCAACATTTTAAAGGGAAACAATGCAATGAAGAAATGAACCGAACACTAGAATGTTCAATTGGGCCTGTAATGCAGTAAACAGATGCAAAATATTTCCAAGAAAGCTGTTGCTATTAAAACCAAAATTAAGCAATGTTGTCTTCCACTCAATTAAATATTCAGATTCATCTTACCAAAAATTTGCAAGAATCCATTTAGAAATTGTTAAGGAAAACAACTTTTCATATAAAATTCTACCAAATCTCAATAGCGCTGCACAGTTAGGTTTATTTTTGATCAGCTATTTTTCTTCCTTAGTAATAGCAAGAATTGCACAAATATCTATGACTGTTGCATCAGCAATATCAAGACAAAGAGATGAACTAGAAAGATACAATGGAAGCAAAATGGTATGGTAAAATCTGTCTATAGGGTTTCTCTTTTCTCCTCCATTGCCTGGGCCCTTACATCTTTCACTCTAACTTTCCAAATAAATTCCGCCCTAAAATAAGACTACCCTTACAAAAATCTAACGTTAGTTTAGCTCTGGCAAAGACAACAACGAATTGCAACGGTCAAAGCATGACTTACAATAGAAAACATCTTCATAAGGATTCCTTTCTCTCTGTAACACCAGACAGAAAGAAATTCTGTCATGAATATCAACTTCAAACAGCGAAATCTTGTCACAAAAGTTAGTGTGTTTTGTTCCTCTTGAAAGAGATGAAAGCTCTTTAGCTTTATCAAAGCAGGTTTTGCAGCGCTCTGTGGATGCTCTATCTCACCGCTGCTGGTGGCAGCAGCAGAACGATTACGCAGAGGAGAAGCTGGCAGGCCTGTGTCTCAGGAGCACTCCAAGGACTCAAAAAGGCTTAAAAATCTGCATCTACTTGTTACAGTTATTTATTCATGCAGGAGCAGAATAGAATTTTGAATTAATGCCTTACAAGAAAGCTCGGTTTTACACTTTTGAGACAGGCAGGGAGAACCAAAAAAAATGCATACATTTGCATCAAGGGTACGTAGATGTTTACCATGGGATTAAGCAGCAAACTGCTAACTTATCCAAGGTCACAGGCAAAATGAGGAGCTGAGGAGAACTCAGAATCCCCCCGTACAACAGACAACAGAGAATAGTTGCTTTTTTTGAATAATATTTTGAAAATATTTGAACCTGTCATAAGCATTAGTCTCCTAAAGATCAGACAATTTTATCACAGAATCATAGAATCCTTAAGATTGGAAGGGACCTCTAGAGATCATCTAGTCCAACCCCCTGCTCCAGCAGGGACACCGAGAGCACGTGGCACAGGGTGGCATCCAGGCAGCTTTGGAAGATCTCCAGAGAAGGAGACTCCACAGCCTCTCTGGGCAGCCTGTTCCAGGGCCCTGGCACCCTCACTTATAAAAGAAAAATTCAAAGTTCCCTTACACAGGTCATGTCTTCCCTGTACAGTATATTACAAAAAGTAATTTTCAATGACAAACTGCAAGCCCTTCTTACTGACCCCTTTCTTTCAGAATCATGTGCATGGACTTTTATAAACAAATGGTACAACTACAAGAAACTACAGATCTACTCAAGGTACTGAAAACATAGGTCTCTGTATTATGAAGTCAGCAGAGTAAAGCAACAAAATATTAATGAATAAATTAATGAATAAAAATTATTCCAAATTTAGTTGAAATACTTGCAGAGAAAAAAACAGGTTAACTAACATGGTGTACAAAGCTCAAAAGACTAAGCAGATGTAAGATGAGACTCTCTCAAGGCTTTCTACAAATAAGAAGTAAAAATGTTGTCTGTGAATAGTGATAAAGGAGTTGCATGGATTCCTGCCAATGGTTGGAAAGTGAATGTCACCACATGTGACACTTAAAACAGGAGAATTTTGGAAACTACTAAGGCAGCTGTAAAATTCACTGATGGAACAGAAAAATACTTGTCTTTTTAGATTAAGCCATGCTCCGCTTAAGTACATTTTTGCAATTAGGACAGAGGGCCATCAAATACTGCTTTCTATGAAATATTTCCATAATGTCTATAATAATAGCCTTTGGCATCTGAATTTGATTAAACTATCATGAGGAAAAACAAAAAAGGAAGCAAAATTCAGACTAAGAGCTCATAGAAACGAACTTTGTTGCAAGATCAGGAAGGGTTACCATGCCACTGACAGTTTTAAAAGTTCCCTAATAAGTAACTATATTACCATTGTCTTTAATCAAAGTTACTTGTGTAGCTAGTTTCCTCTGACACTTACAACTATAACATTTGTATGGACTCTGTCCAGTAGGTAACAGAGAAATAAAACCAAGAAAAACCTCCCACAGATATCTTACATAGTAAAAGCACCGAGGCATGTGAAAACAAAGGAACAATATATGTTAACATAGCTAAAGTACAAATCAACAAGAGAGACTTTTAAAATTAATGACAGTTAAATGGGGAGTCTTTTCCATTAACACTTGAATGAATCAGTGGGCACAATGAATGAAGTCCTCCATAGCAGGAAATACGATAAAATTACCCATTATAAAACCAAAATTCATTTTGCTTATTTTTGAATCATATAAAAAAAAATGTTTATTTTTACAGCAAAATATGTGAGGTCTATTTTGTTCAGTGTTACTAACTTTGGTTGTATGGATGCATTTTACTTTTAACTTTCTTTTCATTGATCTTTGGGACAGCCATTTAATGAAGAAGGGCAGGATCAGGCAAGAACACCACTGGCAGTCATCTGCAGAATACCCAGCACCTGCTCTTACTAAAGACAAGACTCTAGTCGATGCTTCCCAGGTACTGAAGTGCTCTAAAAAATATTTTTCAATCAAAACAAGAAAGAAGAAAGGACTTCTCATATGGTCTGCTGCTGGCTAAAGCTTTCTGAAGTGTTTTTGTGGATGTCTGAATTCTAGTTCCCATATTATAGATAATTTTTGCTCTTAGCTGCTTCTAAAATATCTTAGAATTGTATTATGATTCAGCAAAATTCTATTAACATAATCCCCAGAAGCCTAGACCTTTAAAAACTAAGGCCCTAATGTTCCTCTCAGTGGGTAAAAACACTGCTTAATTGACTTACAGCTAAAGATTAACTCTTTACCTGAAATTTATGGAAATGGGCACTCGTCTTCTTTCCAGAAGTCCCCATGACAAATAGAAAATCTGGAGTCAGCACAAAAGGAACTCTTTCCTTATTAATTCCAAGGAAGCTTTTATAATTCCCAAGAATATGTCCAAAATCAATATGAAAAAGGTTACCTTAATAAAAAAGAAGAGAAGTCAAGGTTAGGCTGAAATAGAATAAACTCACAGCACCACTTACTTGTATTTGCAATACCCCCAGCAAACAGAGTATACCTGCTCAGTCTTTAGTTTTGCAGAAAAGGCTATTTACTTTTTAACATATATAATTCTGTTTCCTTGGTCAAGTTACTTTTTATTTAATTTTCTCAGCCTTTAACAAGCCGGAAGAACTGCTCTATTTTCTAAACAAACAATAACAGCTTTTCAAAAATCAAGCAAGTAAAGCTTGTACATCCGATCCATAACAATGCAGATCCCAGCAGATGAGCACATGGAAAAGCCGTGCGGGTTGTGTTACCAACTCCCTTGGGATTCTGGCACAATCCCACTTCCTGGACTCGGGTCAGGCACTAGAAGGTGCTTCTTTCTCACAGACTTGAATTACCAATTTCCAAGCCATCTTGTACATGCAGAGTAAATTTGCACTGTCACCCTTTGGAGAGTGCAGTAGGGCATTAGATCCCAAGAAAGTGACAAAAAACATCCAATTTTAAGGTTCACTGCACTTATAGGAAGTGAGTGCCCTGTTCCTCTCCAAATTACTACTATCACTGGTACACAAAATGCAAGAGTATGTTTGCTGAAAAACACAAATTTGCAATAATGAAAACTAAATTAAACAATAAAACATCTAATGATATAAGTACTTACTTAATAGTGATTCTTAGGTGAAACAACCAGAAATGTTCCGGCATTTCAGTCAGTTTCTGTGTCCTCACAGCCTACCTCAGAGCTGATACGCTCTGCAGAGCTGCATTCTTCATTCTTCTATTTTTCAAGATAGCAGAAGACACTCTGGCTACTCTGCTCCTGCTCATCACAGAATGACCTTTCTTTCCTCTCTCCCTTCCTACTGACCCGTCCTTCACTCTCTGCAAAATGGCACTGATATTATATGATGTAGTATATATAGAACTATATGCAGTAACGTTAAAATTAAATCATTTCTTTGTCTTCTTTTCCTCAGGGATTTCTGATGAGCTTTTATATTGCAGTCTTCAATTAGCTCATTTCTGCCTTTAGGCTACTTTATTCTCTCCAGCCTCCTAAGGACAACTGGTAAAACTTTAACTATCATATGATTAATATTAAGTATACAGCCTTCTAACTAAGCCCAAAAGAATTCTCTGTCTCTTAGAATTATGTAAAGACTAATTACAAAGTATCAAGAGCAAGAAACTGGAAGTGAATATCTCAGACTAAATAAAACTCCACATGTACTGCTCATTCTTGGTACTTTCTGGGATTCCTTCCATAGAAAAACAAAATTAGGGATAAAAAAATGTGCAACCAAGGAAACAACTCCTAATTAGGTTCTTTCAGGAGCTTTTGCACTATCTGCAGCCTTGACTAGCAAAACACTAAACTTGTAGGATTTTCTATTATGGTATATAAAATATTCATGTCTCTTGGAAGTGAAAGCATTCCAATAACATCTAAAATCTGACACCAGAGACAAGTCCACTAAACACAGAGCCACATTCATAATCCAGATAGGCAAATAGCTGTCATTACATCTGGCTTTTACCTTGTTGGCTTTTAGATCTTAAATCTAGGTGAAAAATGAGTTTTACATTCCACAGAACTTACTTAGTAACAAACTCAAATTTAGAAAAGAAAAAGAGCCACCTTATTAATGACAAATATCTAGAGTGTTTCAAGGCCAAAACGATGACAGTAGGTTTCAAAGGCTGACAGAATTAGATTGTGTCCCTTCACTCTTGGTTAAATTTGTTGTTTATTAGATTAACACGTATACCTAGTGAATTACAGCCACCTGCTGCTTGTTCTATGTAATTCTTAAGAAGAGAAAGAAGAAAACTCACCTGCTTCTGTAATCATAATGTTGTCATTGTGCCTGTCTCCTATTCCAAGTACAAAGGTAGCCACGCAGTAACCAGCACAAGAATAAACAAATCTTTCCACAGCTGCCTGAAACTAAAAGAAAAAAAAAAAGGAAATCATCTTAGAGAGGTTAAATGCTTCAGTGCTAAAAACTAACACTCCCTCAGTCATTCTCAAAGTCATATGACTCTCTGTGGACAGGTATCAATCAAAAATTAGACAACTCTCTTATATAATACACCTGCACAATAGAGATTAAGATCACTACCCTGCATCACACTTGATATGCTGCAAGAACAGGCTGCCTCCTTTAACATGAAGTAAGCATATAGTTATGCACACTTGCATGAGAAAAAGCAGGAAGAAAGCTTAGCAGCAAAGAAGTTGTGGGTACTGAAGCCTGCCCTTACATCCTCTATGCCACAGGTTTTCAGTTTTCCTAGACTTCCTTTCAATCTGCTCCCCACGTATCACTTGTAAATACCAGTGTCAAGGGGAGCACTTTTAAGGCATCTTGCTGCTCAGCAGCTTGCCTGCCAGCTGCTGAAGAAGGCACCTTTGCAGAAACTCACAGCTGGGTACAGGGAACCAGAATGGGTTTTTCAAACTCCCCTAAGTAGCTCAAACACAAACACATGGGCTCTGTGCTGCTAAATTTCTTGGGTGCATTTGAAAATCCAACTTAAGAATTCAAACAACTCACCTTTTCTTCAATCACACATCTTTCCTTGAGCCACTGGTTTAGTATTTCATCCTTAAATGCACCAGTGTTGCCAACTGTGCTCTGTTGGATTTTGGCAATTGTCGTAGCATCTTTCACAATTTCGATCATTCCTACAGAAGACAGGGGAGAAATAGTATTAATTTAATATAACTTGTTAAAATATTTCAAAAATATGCAAAATTACATTTAAAATGGTGGGGTTTTAAACCACCTTCATGAATCCGGCTGCAGCAGGACTGGGGGAGTCGAAGAGAAGCTGCAGCATTATAGTGCCCTGGCAAGACATGGGGTGCCAGAGCTGTAGCAGAGGAGCAGAGCTGGAGGTGCACAGGGAGCTGCACCAGCTGGATTGTTGGTGCAAAGCTCAGGATTTGGGGATCTGGACGTAGGTAAGAGTCAGCACAAACACATTGTTCTTCATGAAGGGAGAAATATAATGAAATAATTCTATTCCTCTGAGCATGGGACTAGCAGACACCGTAGACGAGTGAACAGTAGACAAGTGCGAAAGTCCCTAAACAGAACAGACGCAACTCAGCACCTCAGAGCACCATCGTGCAGAAACAAGGACTTGTACTGTTTGTGCCAACAGGGCACGCAATGAAGAAGTTGGAAGGAGAAAGCAGAAGCAGAGGTTGTAACGCAGCTCTCCTCTGCAGACAGATTAGCAAATACCAGCACTGTCCTAGTACTGGCACTGGGCCCTGCTGGGAATGCTCAGCTTTTAGCCAAGCTGATGGGAATTGGAAATATTATGTTTCCTTTTTTTTTCTAAGTCCAACGGGGTCTTCTAGTAAAAACTTGTGTTCAGTCCTAGCTCAATGAAAACCAAGCAAGCAAAGTAACTCTTTCTCCTAAAAGGGATTCAAACCAGTTTCTGATCTGATTTTGTCTCCCTACCTGGAACTCACGAATTTTTACCTATTCACATTCTTACCCTTTTGCATTTACTGTATTTTCTGCAATGTTTTCAGTAACAGAAAGACAAAGCTGTAATTTTTCCTGGCCTTCACCCACAGCTAATTTCTCCCCCAGAGGTATTTCTTTGTCTTGGAAGAGATTATGTTTGATTTATAATAAAACTATTGGGGAAATACAACTGACAAACAACAACAAATTTAAAAGTCCTTCATTTTGGTCTGTGCTTGTCAAGCTGCTGTTTTCTTTTTCAGAGCAAGCTCCAGATGAATTCCAGCTACTAAAAACAATTCCTTTGCCTGTGCTCATGAATCTCCCTCTACTGGCCAAGAACTTCTCCAGGGGAATGGAGCTATTGCAGAAGGGACCTTCTGCTTCTCTTTCCAAAGCTCTCCCAACATAGCTGTTGTTCATTAGCAGCATGAAAAGTCCATAGATTTTAAAGCAGATGCAACAAAAAAAACCCAGACTGTTCATTCTCCAGTGCAGTGCCAGAAGAGGGGTATAAAAGTGTCCAAAGAGTGGAATAAAACCTGTGTAAGATGTTGTACAGCTTATTTTGCCCAACAAAATACTTTAAAGGTATCACGGTAAAGAGTCATTTGCTGGAACAAACAGTGTAGCTCTGCTGGAAAATTTTTCGAAACCCAGATATGCCTCCCAGTAGGTATGGCTAGTCCTAGAGGAGGCTTTAGGAAGTGTGACAGAAAATCCCAGCTAGACTTATTCAATGAGGATGAAGTGCTACAGATCAGTGGTACTAAAGCAGGTGACTTTCACATTATGTGCCAGCTCGAACTTCTTTAATTTGGCACTGATACGACACAGTGAGTAGTAGTGATCACCTCATAGAGCCAGGAGCATATGTGGCCATGTCACAGGGAGAGAAAATAGGGCACAATCTTTTATCCATGATGCATGGGAAAAATAAATCTTCTTACTGAGGTCTGTTTGGACAGCACAGACATTTCCAAAGTTGCAAAACTGCCCTGAATACAACAGTCCTCGACAGCTTGGAAAGGATCTGCACAGGAGGGGATGCCACCCAGGTACTGGGAACCTGGCAGACACCTGGCTGCCTCCCTGCACTCTGTGTAGAGTGGGGAACTGTCCTTGTGTCACTACGTGGGCTCAGAAACTGCCCCAACTTTCATGGAAAATATTATGCGGGAAGGAAGAAAAACCTTGGAAGAGGATAACAAATTAACACTGTGGAAGAACATTTGCATGCCATGACTCTCTGGTTTTGTTTCAAACAAGCACAGGTTCTACACCAAAAGCTTCCAAACTGAGTATTACTAATTAAGGCTGCAGGTATTCATGGCAAACTGAACAGGAACCAGTGCAGCATCAACCACGTTCCTATTGTGGTGCTGAGAGGAAGCTTAACTCTTAGCTCTCCCACATGCATATAGGAAAATAAACAATTACATCACTGAAATAAAAGAATGGGGATTCTGATAAGAATTCATGAAAGAATAATGAAGTCTGTAATTTGAATTTAAGAACAGTATAATCACTGGCACAATTCCTTCACCTTCCTCCACTACTTCAATGTTTTATATTGTTTTAAGATGATTTTTACAAAATTAAGTTAAATCCTAAAATCCCTCTAAAAGCCTAGGCTTGCTATAATGTACCTGGAATGAGAGAGAACCCCCTCCCAGCTCTCCTTATGTTTAGGGTTAAAGTGCAATTAGTATTTTGATATATCATGTTCCACTTCCTTTTTTTACTAGAATTTGATCAATACTATTTATTTAATTTGAAGGCACTTATATTAGGAAAAAGAAAACTTTTGTGTCATACTATGTATTGTTTTATCAGTGAATCTGGGTATTTCTCAGCAATGCAGAATGGATGATAAACATTTTATGTGACAATGTATTTCAACGAGGAAGTATGTTTTTAATACTGGTTTCTATGAGTCAGCACAATAGATTAAAAATTCAGCACAAGAGATTAATAGCTTTGGGGACAACCCATTTTTGTAAGATGGGGAGGCTTTCCTCCAGTCAAGTGCTCAAGAACTGGACCGTATCATTGATTCTACAGTTAATTCTGCATTATCTGGATACTAGGAAGCTGGGATAATGTGTGCACAGTGTGAATGTACTGGGATGCATTAAACATGAAGAATCAATTTGGAGCCACTGGAATGTATGAATTGTGCATCGGTTTGGCTTTGTGGATCTAAACTGACTCTCCAGGTTGCTCTAGACATCATCACACTAGTCTCCAGGAAGCCTTTTAAGCAACTCTTTGATCTCTGTTACCATTAAGTCATGAAAATAGATCATTTGTGCTGCAAGAATTATGCCCACTGAGGAATACTGTCCATACAGGTGCTGAGTAGCGCAGCTCTTCCTGCACTGTTTGGCTAGCATGAGGTATGAAGCTCTGGCCAGAAAAAAGAGTGTTCTGCTATTCTAACACCCCCCCCACACACACTTTTTTTTTTTTTTCTATTTTGTTCTTATCAATATATTAAAATGTATTTTGAGTAAGTCACTTGCTTTCAGCACATTTTCATACCAACTATGGTTATTAGAGGTAAATTGATTTCAGGTTCCAGCTTCTACAACTACAGTATTCAGAGTTTCTAATCATGTTACCTATTTTGTTTCCAGTAGAAATGCAACCATATGGTAACAAGCAAAGGTCCAAAGACTCTGCTTCCCAAATGGATTCCATAATGCGAAGAATCTAGTTGTAAAGACAAATATAAACACTTCAAGTTTATTTCAAGTTGTTTGTGCATTATTTATTATTTATACAAATAATCCAACCTGGACTTCTGAGGTGAGGCTAAACTTATGTGTCTATTTTACAGGTAAGAAAGCAAAACAGAAAGCACGCAGCCATTCAAGATTATCAGAGAAGCAGGGCTTACATTTCCTAAACTGTCCTGTGTCCAGGCAATTTCCACTTAACAAATATTTTTCATGATTTCTATATGAGCAGAAACTCAACGCAACAGCAGGTACGTTCACTTCTCCCCCCCACCCCCACCATAAAAGCACCCCCCAGAGTGCTAATAAACTAGTTTGAGCAATAAGTGATATACTACCAGGGTGAGGTTACCTATGACTTTGTTTTTATTTTGTAACTTCATTCAACGCATAAACAAAAGAGAAAAATAATTCATCAGAAAAGCAGACCATCTTGTACTATGTAAGAGATTTTTTCTCTAAACCACCAAAGTGTGAAAGTGGCAGAAGAGAAGACGGTAACAGTGATACAGGAGAGATGAAGAATAATAAAGACTATCCAGTTTTGATGTCAGCTGCTGTCATACACAATTTACCAAATGAAAGACTTCTATTTTATATGGACAATAAGGATATTGTACTCAGTAAAGCGAAGTACTCAGCGAAGTAAAAAGATTTTTAAATATAAATTTTTATTACACTATTCATTTTAAGCATTCAATATAGCTTTTTAGCTATCATACCTGTAAAATAAGCATGTCCTGTCGGAGGTCATCTCCGTGTTTGAAGATAATGCCTATGGTTTCATTTGACAGAGCTGTAGGATCTGCACATTTAAATTCAAGCCAAAGGGGCTTCTTCTTGGATGCCATTACTTTGCATTTCTCTATCTGTGAAAGATAAACTTATTGCCAGGTGCTCTACTCGACATCAGCACAACCAACCTTCTTAAGCACCAGCTGGAGCTTACAGTTTTAAGCCTGGCTACAGCTCCTGCTCCGTTACAGGGCAGGTAACCCGTCAAAAGCACGTGCAGAGCGCGGCATGTGCTCGCCACACAAAGCCTCTGAACCTGCAAACTTGTAATACTGGCTATAATAAGGGAGCTGGAAAAAGTCCAGCTTGACTCTCAGAAACTGGATTTAGCTTGTAAATCTGGTTCAGGCTGAGAGAGCTTGTAAACAAGGAGTGAGAGATTCTGACATCTCTGGCAAATGCAGAAGCTCCTGACAGCCCTCCCTTTGATGGCTGTTTTGCAAAACAGGAAAGTAAGATTCACCCAGTGCAATTTACCGTATCATCCCCCTCCCATGATTTCCAGTGACCTGGATAAGAGTGACTCAGAACTCAGACTGCTTCAGTCTATTCAATTCCCTCCATTCAGGCAAACTCAATGGCATTTGTGGAAGTAATTCAACACAGTCATTCATAAAACATCAGATTAAACATTTTGCACACAGTTGCATTCGGAAAAAAGTGATTTTAGTTTTGGGAATGAAGCCTTATTGAAAACAAGAAATGCCACAGTATTGCAGTGAAATAAGGTATGTCCACAGGCAAGAATCTCAAGGTAAATGAAAACAGGATCTGTAGACATTAGCAAAATCTTTTAGCAAATGAAACATATTAAGAGATGATTCAAATAGCATTTGTGGAAACTCAAAAGTACTTACCACCAGGGCTCCTGCTCTTAGCCCAGGATCATAGGGGACTCTAAAACTCTCTGGAAGTTTGCTGCTCTGTAGTTTTTCAAGCTTTTGCCTAAGTTGCGTGATAACTGCAAGTGAGAAATCCCATCGGAATCAAATTTGGAAGGAAAAAGTTACAGCTAATCAAATCTGCTAAGCATTGTGATTTAGGTAAAAAAAAAAAAAAATCCTTGGGTTAGCTACTTTTTAAATCACTCTTCTCATGCTCTCTCAATTTGAAGAACCTATGAGAACTCTTTAGCTTGCACTATTTACAGCTAGGCTCATTTCAGCCACCTGAGGTTAATGTCTTCAACCACCACACAAATAATGAGTCCCCTGCCAGTGTTTCATGTTCTTCCCCACATTCCATCTCCAGAGGTTTAGAGATTATATTAAAGTGTCACCTTTTTCAACAAATGGAAACAAAACACAGAACAATATACAAAAGAAATATGTTACCTTTGTAACTGCCAAGGAAATGTTGAACTCTTTACCCCAAGGGCTCAGAAGTAGGAGGCAATTAAAGCACCTAAGTTTACAAATCTTATTTTAACCTACTTTTTTGTTCTAGCAGCCTGACTCACAGCTTCTGAGCACTTGGCATCAATTATACTGTCATCATAAGGACTCCACAATAGAGATACTGAATTTCCTATTCTTCTAAAACTTGTTTCATATTCCAGCCTTGTTAATCTCATAGTCCAAAAAATAACATTTGTCATTTATTTATTTGCACAAGATTTTTAATATCCCCACATAAACTGAATCTGTAGCATATTTGCATTCATAAAACCTGGAGGCTGATAAATCTTCAGCATAAACACACACAAAACACTGCATGTGATACACTCTTCATCTCAGCTAGTGGGCATTAGCCACATAAGGAATATACTTGCTGTTACTCTTCCAGGACAAAGACTTGAATACTATTCAAAAGTAAATTATAATTACAGAGCATATGTGATAAAACACTGAAAATATGTTCAGAAGTATTTCTGAAGAAGAAAATTGAAAAGGAAAAGAGTATTTTAGATGAGGGAGAAAAAAATCTGCTATCAACTCAAATAAATCAAGTCAGGAGAATTACTTGAGAAGTAAGAGAACACAGATGTGATACCTGTCTTAAGGACTTGTAGAAAAAGAATTACCTAGAAATGCCAAGAGACTGATGCAATATCCATTCTGGTAAAAAAAACATTGACAGTGAAATATAGTAGCTAATAGGTGAACATTTTAACCTCTTATAAAACCAAACCAAACCAAGGTTGTAGTAAACTAAGCAATGAAATAACTTTCTAAAATCTAATTACTGACTTGCTAGACAACGAGCTCTGAATATAAATAGCTTGATTTCAATAATTCTTCTAATTGTATACAAACCGATTGAAGCTTGTAGATTAAGAATTAAAGATTAAGAATGATCTGATTTTAAAATACAACTGAAAGTGTTTGCTAAAAATATTTCCAAGTTCATCTATCTTAAGGACAAAGTGCTATGCAGTTTAAGAGAAGAATTCCACATATTTGGAAGAGAAATCAGCTAAGAGTGGTGTTGAAAGCAGACAACCTTATATAAGCTGGAAATATTATGATTTTACGAATTTATTTATTTCTGATCTCTTGCTATATTTAGATATAAATGGACAGCTTGGAGAGCTCACATGAAAAGTGAGAGGAACATCTTCAGAGCATGATCCATACTAGATTACACCGGCCACAACAGGAGGAATTTTTTAATGAAAAACAAATTACAAATAACAGCAGAAGAAAATAATCACAAAGACTAGATGAGACTGCATGAGGGGATGAAATGCTACACATTCAGACAAAAAGTATAAATATGTATGAATACTGGAAACACTAGAGCAAAGGAGAAGCAATATACGTAAGAAGAAAATTGAGGAAATGTGTTTTTAAAAATTTAACAAGCAAAGGCTGCCTTTTGGAAAAATTATATTCCCAGCAATCTGAATATAAAATGAATTAGATATATCATTAGCAGGATACCCCATAGCTTCAGAAAGCTTCATTTTTTGGAAATGTCTATTATATAAGTAATCTTTCAATGTTCTGCTGTATCTTATATACAAAGCTTACTTAACTTCAAAATCTGGTGGGTGTTAATGTGATTGCTTTCTCTTGAAGCTTATCTTCTTTTCCCTCGCCCTCTTCAAAAGTAATGTATTATGGAAACCACTGCCAGTATAGACATGTATATTTGCAACGGCAGTAGATTATTTTACAAAAAGTGGGATTCTGCACCACATTCACCCCTAAATAAGCAGGGCAGGAATGATTTTCTGAACCAAGGACCTCATGGGCTAGACCATATCAGCTTGAACTCATAAGAGCTGTTCTCTCTCCAAGTAGCTTTTGGAACTCAAATTGTGTCATATGCCTTTTTCTTCTTCCTCCTAACTCCAAGCAACAACTAGAAATGATGATAAACAAGTTTTTAAGGAAACAAGGGAAGTAGAAAAGCACAGAGGTAAATAATCATTGCATAATCCTAACATGGCCTCCAAAGTGATGCTTGCAGAGACTGGAAATAACACCACCACATCTGTGTCTCATGGGACTGCTGCTCCTCACACTGCAAAGCACCAAGAACATGCTCAGTGCATCACTGCCACCCAAGGCTGCTTTGGGGGCTAGCAAAAACTGTACTGGACTCCTCCTCAGTCTTACTGCCAAGAAAGATTTTGGGACTGTTTAGAGTAAGGCTGTGTTTCTTGGCAAAAGTCTCTTTTTCTCTTTATTTCCTATTAATATTTGTGTTCTGGGTTGTTTCTTTTTTCCATGCTAAGGTCTCTCAGTGCTAAGGGTTACACACAAGATCTTAACTGAGCACTTCTCAGTTGTTCAGCATAGAAGTTCAGGATCAGGCAAAGCAGAGGTTGGTATAAGGTGTCTATAATATTGATACCCTTCTCTGCTTTGGGGAGAAAAGGGCAAACAAATGTATTGTTGATATAACCCCTATCAATCTACACTGCCAATTTATGAGAGTATAAGAATAAGATGTTGTTTTACAGTGAATTATATATGAATTTTAAAATAGACATAATTTTATGCATAGGTTTTCACAGACATAGGAAAAAAAAACAGTATCACAAATGGAGAAATGCCAGTGAGCAAATACCTTGAGACGTGACATCGTACTTTTCTGCAGAAACTGATTTTATCTCCATTGTGACCTTATGCAGCAATTCAATGACTTGAACCTGCTTCATGAAGTCCTGCAGCATTGCCTTCCCACAGCCTCGCAGATAGGCCTCAAGGATCACAGCAAACCTCTGCTGGTAGTGCATAGACTGGGCAATCTCACTTCTTAGGAACCAAAATAAGAAGTGGCCAATTCTTTTGTTCTAGACGGGGAGAAAAAAATGCTAGAATTAGCATGTATGGCAATTTCTTGAGAAAGAGTCTTCATAATGCCAGTTGCTTTAATATAACTTGGCTGTATTTTGAAGTACTTACTCTCAAACCCCGTTTCAGCAGAAACCTGGCTAACGCACTGTCATGATACGGCTCAAATTTCACAGCCTGAAGAACACAAAAGTAGAAGACAAATGCTATTAATGTATTTAAGATCCTGTTGCACTTAAAATTTACAGATGACATCTACAGACCACTTTGCTGCAGGAAAAAAAGCAGAGGACTTCCAAGAAAGCAGAAAGCTGAGAAACCAAAGCAATATTTCTTTGTTTTAGAGCAAGCACTTTTTATTTGTGACAGGTTCTTTTCAGATATTTTATTAATGTGACAAATGAAAGCAACACCAGAACCAGCCACTGAGACCAATCTGAGGTCACGTGTGTTACTGAAACAGAGCAACACCCTTCTTGGGCAGTCTTGGCAGTCTGTAATGAAAACCACCAAGACTAGAAAATTGCTTGTAGATGATTTGCTCAGCGGATGCTTGAAAAGATTATTGCCAAATTAATTTATCACTTGTAATTGTCCTTTAATCAAAAATTTCATCAAAAACATTTTTTCCTGACAATATTCACCATGTAAGGCTCCCACCCCATGGTTCCCTACCATTAGCAGCACCAAGAACAACATCCAGCAGCAGCATTCTGGCCCGGACCCTCTGAACATGCCACAAAATATCACTATCACTAAAGGCCTTGATATATTCCTGTATTAATGGAGCCCTATTAACAAAAAGACTTCAGCAGAGTTCTTTTTCTTAACAACTATGAGCACAGACATATTTTTCTCCTCTTCTGACAGCCACTCCCGTGCACCCAAGCCCACAGATATTCTGAAGCTGTTGCCAAAAAAGGGTGGGATCAGAGAATCAACAACTTTTTTAAAGTTTCAGGATTAGATTTTTTTTTTTTTGCTGTTATGCCCTCCTGCCCCCCCAATAACCAAGTGAGTTTATCTAAAAAAAAAAAACTCTCACGCTTCCAGCTGGTGGGACGTGATGGGGAATTTGGCTATTCCAGGGGAGGCTTCTCATGCAACTCGTTTCCTACTGCTTGTCTGCTCAAGGGATTCACATTTGTACGAGGATCATATTATTATTATGGGGGAAAATCACCTAAGTGCATATCCTGAGACACGGGAAGAGAAATAGAAAGCAAGTAACCCCTGGAGCAGAGCCACAAAATGCCCCTGTGGGCAGAGGGGGTGGCCCCAGAGGGAGACAGGGAGGGGACAGAGCCGGGGATTAAGGCCAAACAAGAGGATGTGCAGGGAGCTCCCAGGACACTCAGCTTTCAGAAGCACCAAAGTGTGCAAACCTCCAGCCACAATTATTCAACAAAACATAATGGCTCTTTCAAGACATCCGCGGTCCGCAGCTTGCTAAGAAACAACTGTGCCCTCAGCAGAGATCTGCTAAATTCATCTGGCTGAGCACAGTTCTCAGTGCTTAAAAGTCCAGCAGCACCCGGGTGTCTTGTTGGTATTGCAGTATTGGTGGCACTTCTAAAATGTAAGTGCTCCTGTGAGTTGTTTCAACAGAAACAAACATCCTTTTTCAGTCAAACTTCCAGCAGGACCAAGCTTACAAAAAAGCTACCAGGACTTGTTTTTTCCAACCACTGACTAAGCAAGAGAGAAAAATGCCAAGAACTGGACTGCAAGAGCTGCCTTGATTGTCTCTGCAAGACCATCTGTCTCAGTGTACCAGGCAACAGCATCATAATCCGGAAAATTAGTGAAAACTTTAGGATGTAAGATGGATTTTCAAAAATATGGATCACTTTGGTTAGGTTAAGAGATAGGAGGGTTTTTTTAAAAATAAAAAAGTACCTTACACTGCAATAAGGCACCTACAAGCCTTATTATTACTTAAATTATTACTTAAATATCAATGGATTTGCTCACAGTTCCAAGAAAGCCTATTAGAAACCTCATTCTGGTGTAGGTTTTGCTGAATGTTCTCAGCATATGCCTCTGAAAAACAATTTAAGAACAAAATACAGCCAAACAATAGTTCATTGCTACAAAACAAACATCCCTAAATCAAGGTTGTAAATATATTTTAGCATGAAGGAATATTAGAAAAATGTTTTATGAATATCCTTACAATGCTTGAGGTTCAGAAATAATTATCTAAAAGAGTCAGCTCCAGTTTTCTTTTCTCCCCGTGGAAGCAAATTTCAATATTTGAAAATCACCAATAAAAGCTCCAATTAAAAGTCCCTGCCAACACCCTGGCCTTGCCAATACACCAACAGAAGAACTTCACTCTCTGCTATATACAAGCAGTTCAGTCTTTCTCACTGACATTCACTTTACAACAGCATTTTCTGGTATTTAAACTATCCTCTCCATGTTTTATTAACTGCAGAGAGAACCACAGACCTTTCTGGCAAGCTCCATGGGCTTATTTATGGTATGCCTACTTCTCTTTGGGAGAAACCTGGGGAGAAATAAAATGTTTATTTGATTGCTAACTCTACTGGGAGGTAGAATGGAGAAGATCCTGTGCACAGTATAATAACCATAAAGCTTTCTTGAAGTCACACATGCAAAAGGTGATGATCATTTTCAGAAGAGGCATCTTAGATGTCTCCACTCAATGTAGCCTGACCTGCATTCTCTGAAAAAACAAATGGGTTTTCAAATATACAGGGGTATCAACACTTTGCTGCAGACCAGCAATGGCCTGTGCACTCTAAGTAGCCATGGAAGGAAAGACAAGGAAGCAGCAGAGGTCAAGGCTGGGCTCTGGGATTAATTTCTTACTAAAAAATTGTGAAATTAAAATAATACGACCTTATGCTGGGCTAGTTTGTTTAATTTACTTTTAGAAAGATTTATCCCTTGTAAAATTTTCTCAAATTGTATTTCCTGAGAATAAACGATTTTGAAAACAGAAGGAAAAAAGAATCACCTCTTCTTTTATGCATTTGCCTAACAATCAATCACCACCTAATTTGGATATAAAAGGAAAAAAACTGCTGAGCTACAAGCATAGTGCATAAGCTCACCACCAAGCTTATATTTATATATATGTATATATATAGCAGCAGCTACATGGGAGGTCCAGTGAGGTAACCACAGCAGTTCTTTCGTTCATGCGTAACTGCCTAATCCTGCCTGGGGAGTCTAATCTTCAGGCAAGCAAAGACAAGGCTTGTTTAAAGCACTACCCAAGCACATGAAAATCAAAACTGAGTTGACTGACTCCTTTTTCCTAGGAAGCAGAGGTCTCCCTGCACAAACTAAAAGGGCCAGCCCACAGGTGCCCAGGCTGCTGCAACTCCTTTATTTTTTAAATGTTGATCCTGTTCTTTGTTTCTCCTCTGAATCCGCTGCTGGCTCTGTGGGATGACAGTTGCTCTGTCCGGGCCAGGGCTCTGGCAGGCCTGGGAAGACGTGTTCACCGTGGGGAGCAGCAGTGGGCACCTCTCACCTGCCAGCACCAACATGGCCCCTGTCACCTTGCCCAGCTCCAGCGTTGCTTTGTGAAAAGCCAACAAACCAATTTTCATGTATTGAAAAGGCCCAAACGTTTCAGATGTTCCATCCGTCCATCAGAAGACCACACACAAAACACTTCAGCTAGATAGAGCTGTGGTTCATTTCCATTAAAAACACAGTTTTATGCAATTTATTCTATGGTTAGAATAAATTAATCTTAAATCCAGAGTCATAACAAGCCTTTATTTTCTTTTTAAGGGTTTTTAGAAGTTTCTAGATAAGCGTGTTCCCCTTAAAAGTACAATATTGAAGACACTGCCATGTTGTATGCAACTAAACTGTTATTTTTAATCTGAAACCCAACTCCATATTTAAATCTAAATAATCTAAACTCCAACTTCAGGCCTCATCTCCATTAACATCTGCTTTTCTCTTCCTTCTGCTGTGCTTCCAGACCGTTCCTATTGGCAAAACCTATGGGTGAAGGCCAGGCAACAGCTTTTCGGTGCTACATGATGCAGGAGGACAGACACACAGCTCGGGTGTGTTCCCACCACAGCTGTGCTAACATTGCCCATTACCAGAAAAACATACTATTGTAGTCACGAGATGCAAACTGCAAGACAAGGCAACTGCCACACAAGGATACGAGCACAGAAATAAAGGCAAATGCAAAATGTGTTTGAGATTAATTTGGTAATGAATGCTGCTTTGACTAAATACTGAAGACCTCAAAAATGGGGTCATTTACTACTACAGCAATAGTTATGTGATAATGCAAATATTCCCAGGAGCCCAGAGTTCAGGAATGCAAATACACCTTACCTGCACAAGCTGCAAGAGGTAGTGAAGAACATCATCATCTTCTAAGCTCTCCAACTTCTGAACTGCCATTGCTCGTACATTTTCATCAGAAAAGTTACAGTCCAGAAGCTGCATCGTGAGTCCAACATCCAAAGCGCTTTGATCCCACACCTCCTTTTTAGCTAGCAACTGGTATGTTTTGGCCACTATTTCTTGTTGTCCCCATTTCACTGAGCTAAGTAGCTTAGGATATGCCTTGGGGTGCTTTATGCTTTCATATCTAAAATGCCACAACAGTTCTTTGTCCTCAGGAGAAAGTGGATTAAGTGGGTCTGTTGCTATGATCTCTTCAAGTTGCTTGCGAAGCTGGTTGGGCATTTCAGCCCGTGTCCTGTCTCCTGGCAGGTCAGATGTTATCCTGTGCTTGGGCAAGGCAATTGGGTGACAATATTTGTCTAGTACAATGGAAATAGCCATTGAGTTTTCTTTATCTGGATTAGTAGCTGACGTGAGTTTGTCTGCGTTGATACTTCCTTGTTCTTCCCCCTTGCCTGGGATTTTCCACATGTGAAGCACGTACTCCCCACTTCGGAGCAAAAAACGGTGATCTATCAACAGAAGATTTACATAATAGAGAAGCTGGGTTTTGCATTTTGAATCGGAGTTGGGGGATTCGTGTGACTGAAGGTTAGTCTTTGTGGACAGTCCCTGTGCTTTGCCACAGTATATCTGAAGATTAAGGAGTGCTCCTTTAGGCAAATCCTTGATTTTGATATCAAACTCCAGCCAAATATTCCACAGAACCTCCTCAGTAAAGGGTTTAGATGAAGTCCTCCTCTGTGAAAGGAGCTGTTGCCCGTGTTGAATGTTAGCCTCAACAAATACAGTGAGATCAGTATTTCTTGGCAAAACTGGAATATCAATGCCAACTATTTTCACCCTAAATTTCCTGTTACAATCCCACAAAGAGATAGTGAAGACTTTCTCATGATCTTTCCCATCTATGGTCAACTGTTCGTGGTACCCTGTAACTCCTGTGCAGTCATCCACCAATGGCCACTCTTCCTTCTGAACCTCATCCTCACTGGGGTCAGGCGGGTTGTCTAGCACAAGGTGGATCTCCTCCCCGTTCTTAAGGCACTGTCTAATCCAGTGAAAATCTTTAATCGGTGTCTCTCCAGTAATGTACTCATCTCTGCCACAAATTCTGAGAACAAAGTCCAGCTCACTATGATCTTCAGGAATATCCATCAAAGACTTTTTCTTCGCCATTTTTGTGAAAAAACTATGGAGAATCATATCTGGAGTGTCATCAATTGACACCTTAATTTTTTGGCTGGTGGTTCCTCTATGGATGATTATGAAAATGTTATTATTGGTGATCTTTTTGAACAAATATTCTGGGAGTGGCTTGGATGTAGTCCAGGGGTGCATTGCATACAACTTAGGATCTCTGCAGGCCACCTCTATCATTCGTGGAGTGACTAACCTGCGACGAGTAAACTCCAGTTCATCATCATGCACATTGCTCACATCGGTGACATCATAACCAATTAAATCATTAAGCTGCCGCTGAAATTCCTGAACTTCTTCTGATGGTTTTTGTTTCTGGACAACATAGATCTTGCCTACCTTTTTCTGTAACACTTTCCAATACAGTATACAGTCTAGTGTCTGTAATACTTGATGTTTATCATAAATTTCATACCACTGCCCTTTCTTCTGATACTGGAGAATAAACTGATCAGGAGTGAACACATGGTAGAAGTCAGTGGTTTGGCTCATCTCTATTGCACGCATCCAAATCTGTGCTTTCATTTGCTCAACAGTACAGTTGCCAGCTATTTCAAGTAACATCATTTCTGGTACTTTAGTATGTTTATTGCTTGTAGGTAAAATGAATTCAATAGATATCAGTTCCATTGAAGACAAATTACCCGATGTACAATGAGGTTTCATTCTTCTTCTCCTTCGTTTGTTCTCCTCTCTCATAACAACAGGCTGTTCATAATCCCCCAACTCCATGCCAGAAGAAATCTAGCAAAACATACAAATGTTTGATTACCTTCTCATTTACATTTCTCTTTGCTCTTTTTTTAAAAACTCTCAGTTAAAATCAGAGGCCAGTCAGAACCCTGCTATATGCTTTCTGTACTTCCCATTCCCTTTAATAATTGCTTATAAATAGTTGTTTTACATTAACCATCTCAGATCTAGTCTATTCAATTTGAAACCTAATAAAATGAGAAGCAATGATTAAGCAATTAAAACAGAGCTTTTAAACAGTGATTTATAATTTATGAGCCTTCTCCCCAGACTCAATGGAAGCTATGAGGACAAGCAGTTGACCATGTAGTTGTTGTACTGATTTGTTCTCGCTTATATTAACTGAACACTGATTATTCTCCTGGCTCTTCTGTTTTGGTACTGTTGATATTATCATAAGTGGATTTTCATAGAAATCAAAAGACACATTACTGTATATGAGCAAAACAAGATCCTACCAAGCTTTAAAGAACACAGAAAGAAAACAAAGTGAGAAATTTCTCTATAGACCGAAGAAGTGAAATTATTACCATTCTGCTTCAGTACTTACATTACCCAAAATCCCTGAATTTTAAAAAGTCAGTCACTATCTCCCAAGAATAATATTTAATGTACATCTGAATTCTGGCCTGTATCCTGAGATGTACTTCTTTTATTAAAAAGTCAGTTCACCAGACTGGTAACATCCCACAATTTTAAAGTAAGCACTTTAAAAAAAAATAGTTTGTTAAAGAAAAAAAAACCTCATAAGCTGATGATATGATCACTCTATAAATCGTCTCACCTAAACCAGCTTGTAAAACAACTTGGAAGGCAAATTCTCTCTTTTATCAGCTTTCAAAAAACAAAAATATTGTTGCTTTCAATTCATTGCCACTGAGCAGTACTGAAGTGGAAGCTTCCAGCAAGAGTTTGAAAGAGGAAAGTGGCGCGGACGGGGCGCGCTCACGCTGAGCTCTCCTGCACTAACACCACATTACAGCGACACACTGAACAACTACTTTCTTCAGACAATGTCTCTGACTGCTTGAAAACCTAAAACACCCCATGGGAACACTGCTCCAGCAAATAACAAAATACAAGCATAAAAATACACAATCTTAAACTGAAACTACAATTCTTTTTTTGAGCTCCGGAAAGCAACCAACCATAGACCACCCCTTTACAGTTGCCAAAACACAATGAAATATTACCTGCTTGTAAAATAAAGGTTGACTTGCTGAAGACGACTCATTTGTTTAAGTTTTGAAGTTTCTGTTCTTTTAAGGGAAGGTTATTCACACAAAAAAATTCTTTGTTCAAGCTGTTCTGCTTTTCTTGCTCACCCTCATATCCAGATGCAAAGGAAGTGCTGCACTTACCAGGAAGGAAGTTTTAACCAAGCTGATTATACATATGATGTCTCATTTTAAAAAAAAAGTTAGAATGCTTTTCCTGCTACAACCTTAAAAATACACTTACAGTGCAGCAATTCAATTTTAACACAACATGCATAGAAGACATACTTAAAACCTATAAAAATAGCTAAAAAAAGGGAACAATAAATCTAATAAATATGAATAAAATACATGTGTGGAGTTTGTTCTCCAGTGTGAGGATGAACTATAATTTTACAATCTAGTTACTCTATAAGAGAACTAGACAAAAGCTACCAAATAAAAGACAACTAAAGCAGTTATGTTTCCTCATTTTTATATATATTGTGGTCACTAGAGGATTTCCAGCCTAAATTCATTACAGTTTTTCAAGTCAATCCCCGTAGAGCCATCCCATGTCAATGTTGTCTTTCAAGGATCTTGCAAGAAATCTCAGCAATAAAATTGCTGGGCAATCTCCCTTCTAGCTTTTAACTCATCCATTTGTGACTAAACACATACAGTGAAGTCCACTAGATAGAACGCACAAGATTTGGATGGACTTTCCGCCTAAATTCTTGTGCTTAACAGCAGAGGTTAATTCCTACCTGAAGAGCTGCTGTTTTACCAAAAACAAAACAAAACAAAACAGAACAATCCCCTCCACACACACACTAAAAGAAAGGACTTGAGAAAACAATTACAAATGAAAAAGAAAAGACATTCAAAACTCAAATCTTTTGCTTTTTCTTTAAGACTTTTGCAGTGACACAATAACTATTTTGGAGAGCAGGTGCACACGCAAAAGTGATGGCTCTGAAAAGGAGAGAAAAATATGAGACAGCTGAAAGGTCTTTTAGCTACAGTGAAGTGAGGTATCTTCTTTCTTTCTTACCTTCAAAGATACCCGTGCTTTGAATCTCAGAAGACACTATTCTTACAAAAAAAAAAAAAAAAAAAAAAAGAGAGAAAACTATCCCTCTGCCGCACTGGAAAAAAATACACAACAGTGTCTTACCCACCTCCAATGTACCACAGAATATCTGAAATTAACCTTTCGCCAAAGTTAAAAAAAAATACTCTCCACAGTAGACATTACTCAGATCAGCATCATTCTGCTTAGCAGTTAAGATTAATTTCTTGTAAAGATGATACTACTTTCCATTAATAGCCATTTCAGGAAGAGTTTGGGGAAAATTAGCTTTCCCAGCGTTATTGACTCTTTGGAAGCAATATTTGAAATTCCTCACACCACTAAAATCTACCCCTCCTGGATGAATAAGACATGTCCAGAAGTCGTCATTTGTGCTTGTGCACTTGCAGCCTGCGAGCCTTCATCAGCTGATTGTGCTGCAGGGATCTCAGCACTTAACACTACCTTCCTCCCTGCTCTTCCTCCTGGCTGAAGAAAACACCCGAGTGCTGGGAACCTAAAGGCCCAGGACAGTCTGGAGAAGGAAGCAGCCAGTTGCAACCACACAAGGGAAAGGAGTTGGGGTGACAAGGATAGGAAAGGAGAAACAGAGGTGCGAACCGTGTTCCTGATGCCTTCCCTCGGACATTCCCTCCTGAGTGCTTGGCTTTGCAACACTCTTACAAAGATTGTATTTTAAGCAATAATTTATAAAATACATAACATAGGAATTTAGTATGTTTTGCTTCATTTAAAAAGAAGATATTAGCAATGAGAGTTTTGTTTTGTTTTTTTTTTCAAACAGGTTGTAACAGGCTATTCCATAAATAAGCCCAGTTCTGAAAGTCTTTGTGCTGTCCCTATTAAGTAAAAAAGGACTCACTACAATTTCATTTGTTTTTCCCAGACCTAAGATGTGCCCTAATATTTGCCACTATGCAGCATGCACTTAAAGATGAATTTTTGAAAAACATATTCTGTTTCCCACTAAGCCCTTCTAGCAGATCAAGACTATGAAGACTATCGAAAAAAGCATCTTTTCCTCATGTTGCAGGGAATTATGCTGTACCCTGCTGATCTAAAGTCACCATTTGACAGCTTCACCGCTTACAGACCCAAGCAGAGCAACACCCTGGAACCATCAAATACATTCCCTACAAACTGCATCAGATACAATGCAAAGCTGGTGACATTTGAGCAGCTGCCTACACAAGGCTGCCCAATTCTCCCCAATTCCTTTGGGCTGTGACCTCCCACACACCACGTGTAGTCCAGTCTAGTCCAATTCAGATGACCAGGTCTTTCTCTGACTCCATTTCAGCTGCTTATAATGCCAGTTCTAGAAATTACAACCATCTCTAGCCTTGTGTCTCCACAAAGACAGACACAACAGCATCCCCATTCCTAAAGGGGCACCAAACTGTACCTACTTCTTGCTAATCCATGTCTAGACACGCAGCAAACATATCTGCTCATATGTACACATCCAGAAGCCTTTAGGTGTAGACTGAATTAAGAGAACTGGTCTCTTAACGGGGCCAGAACGGGCCCAGTTCATGACGGGACATGATGGAGCAGGAGCAGAAGGGAAAAACAAACAGGTTCTTCTCTGTCTCCAGTCCTACAAAGTCAAGTCAACAAACTAATCACATAAAAAAAAAAAAAGAAGTTTTTCTCACATTAATTTTCAGGTAGATCAGTTCCTTGCCATTTTACCACTTGCAGGAGTGTTAGGGTCGATACAAGAAAAGGATATGGAAGCAGAGGGAATGCGGCCAGGGCACTTTAGGGTGACTATGAGATTGAGACTGAACTCACAGCAGCACCCCAGATAATTCCCCAGTAACTACTGGCTGAAAGGTACTTTAAAAAAGACAAAGTGGCATTATCATGAAGTATTCAATATATATTCTGCTACAAATGTTAAAGGTATCTGCAAAACTTCACTGCTTGGTTAGGATTGCAGAGTTCTACCAGCTGCACTTGTTCTTTACTAGTTTCTGCATCTTCTGATTTTATCTACCATGTAAAGAACTAATTTCTAGATTAGCCTTTTTGCTTTAGCATGAACTCCTTCCCAAGCAATACAACCTGCAAGGAAGTAGAGCCCCTCTTCTGTAGTGAGGATTACCTCATCCCCATGTCATGCAAATATAAGAACAATCCAAATTTACATTCACGCTTCCAGATAAACAAAACACATAAGCTACTCAAAATTTTCTTAAGCTTGTTAAATAAATAACTACAAAAATACATTTTGTTTTGCTCTTGTGGCCACATCCACTAGCAACTACCGACTCAAAGAAGGTTCCTATTAGCGAGTAAACTTGATAGAGCAAATAGAGCCGTCAGTGGAAGGTGTCCTAACAAGCAGGTACAGCTTAACTTCCCATCAGGAGGCTGTACCAGGCACAATCAGACTGCGGCTGTGGTTACGGTGCTTCCCTTTCACTACAGACCGTGGCGTATTTTGTTTTCTACAACAGCTACACGTTTCGGGGGGAATCCGGGACCATCAGTAACTTCTAGTTGAGAACCAAGAAAACCTTTGGCTAAATTGCAGTTACCCTGAGTTACACAGGTACTTGATGACTAACCTTAAAACTAACGTTTTAGAGTTAGAAGATGGGGAGACTGCGGTGACAGGCTCACTATTTGGATGCTGTCGTCAAGTTGTGCCTATATATACATGTATATATGTTAATGCTGATCTTTAACGGTACAGCGGGCCCCAGGGCGCTCCAAGGACTTTCCAGGCGCTGTGGGCCAGGGGGAGGTTTACAGCGCGCGGGATGGACACGGCGATGATGGCGATAGAGGCGCGGGGCCGAGCCCGCCCGCGGGGAGTCCGAGGCGCCGCCGCGCAGCGGCCTCCGCGCCGG
>VWPW01020786.1:466777-493902 GCA_013389825.1 Crypturellus undulatus
CCAATCACCGCCGGGCCAAGAGGGAACCGGCGCCGGGGCCTCCCCGCCCCGCGCGGCCGCGGCCCCGCCGGCCGGGCCCCTTCCCCGCGGGCTGAGCCTGTGCAGGGCTGGCCTCTTAATTCCTTGTTTCTTTCTTTCTTTTCTTTTTTTTCCTTTTTTTTTTTTTTTTAAAATGCCAAAGGCACAGTGTTACATCTGCAGGGAGCAGCTTGCGAGATCCTAGTTTACCTCAATAGATACAAAGATGAGTTTGGCTCTCCCAGATTCCCTTTATTAACTCCCATATAGAGAAACACGCCAAAGGGAATAGCTGCTGTGCTGCTCATCTAGTTGCTGTGACCAACTAAAAAGTTGGATAATCGTGAGTGCATTAGTGGATTCTTTTGACTTCAAAAGTCTTTCACGTGACAGCATTAAGAAGCGCAACACTAATCTGAGGCAGAAGTAATTGAGAAACTGCTGTACAAACACTGGGTTTCAAAATTAATGTATGTTACGCTTAACTGTAGCTAGCTGAAAGCCTAACTCCTTGTTAGCCCTGAGTTCCCCTTTTTCCGAAGACGAAAGCGAAGTAGAAGCCTCACGTGCTCTGCTTGCAGCAAAATGGAAACAAGGCAAAGATTCGCTAAGCTTGAGCCTCGTGTCACCTCATATAATTGGTAGTATCTGCCAAAGACGTTCAGCTTTGCACAGCACGTGTATTACCGAAAGCTTTAGAAAGAGACTGAAAAATGCTATCAAAATAGGAAGCCTAATTTTTTTGTTGTCTGGATCCACAAATGGATCTCTCCAGGACCACAACTATAGCTAGCTTTGATACAAATCCATGGACTTTAAATGGACTTAATAAAGTCCATGGACTTTGTTTGGGGGTGCTCAAATACTGCCATTGGAGCAGTGGAGGGAAAAGAACTTTTGAGGGGGTCAAAAATAGACAGATATAGAAGGAATAATTTACAGGCTTAGCAAATGCTACTTACATTGCCTGTTGACTTCAACCAACATTGCGTAAAATAGATATTTTCAAGTAGCTATAAACTAGCCTAGTGTAATTTGCGATGAAAAAAAAATTCCTACTTCATACATGGTATTTAAGAAAAGAAGGTAAAGTTTTGTAATGCATTACGGGAAATTTGAAAAAATTGTCTTTTCAGGATTTAGAAAGTTAATAAAATACTAGATTTTGCAGTTAATTTTCAGCTTCTGTATGCACAGCACACTTATTTACTTCCTCTTATGACAAATCAAGCAATAAAAGGTTTCATATTGACAAGAGTCCTCTTTTTTATAGACTGTATATTCTTTGGAAGTACTTGTTTCTAATATTATTTTTTATGACTGTTGATTTTCATCGTAACTTTGAAAAGTTGTCTACATAAGTCACATAAGTTGTCTACAAGTCTTTTCCAGGCAAGAACAGTCTGTACAATAAATAGCATAGCTTAATGAAGGAAGGTGAAGAATACAATTTGGTATTTAAATGGAGCTGATTTAATCAAAATTAGTCATGCAAAGGAGCAATCATTTTGCTGGTAGACTCTGGCAAGGTGCAGTCAAAATGCAGTTATTTGCTTTATCTTTCAGCCGCGATAAAAATATGACAAGAAATTGCTGTCATGATCTTAAATGGGTATCTTGAAGGCTGGAAAAATGTAAGATTGTAGCTTTTGTGTCCTCTGCACAGTCAAACATTAGTTTTTATGTTGCTTTGTAATGATCTGAGATAAAGAATAGCAACTGCATTAAACATTCAGCAATAGCTATATGTACCAACATATGTCAGAGCTTGGTGTAAATGTTCCCTTGTCATTGATAGACTTCACTGCAGTTTAGGAAGCCTAATAGGTTTGAGGGCTTTTTTTTTCCTCCTGTGTTACAAGCATAGAAAAAAATAAATAAATGCAGCAGCTTTGTAGGTCTTAAACCAGATCCTGCTTGTCTCATCCCAGCAATATGTACCTTCACGTTTGTAAGTGCTTAGTTATGTAAAGAGAATTGAAAAATCACTGTGGGCTAAACTGTGCTTTCTGGGGAATGGTAGGTAGCATTCTACTTCCTTGCAGAAGTTACAAGTTGGTATTTTCTAATTAGGTTATTATTACTTTATGGTGCATTCAGTTCAAGACTTAAAATAAATTGACAATATTCCTGTATTTTACAGCTCTGCTCTGAAAATTGATCACGTAAGTATGATAACTTTATCATAGCCATTTTGTGCATATTCAAGATGGTGTCAAAAGGAATTTTTGTTCTTGCTGTTACTTTGCAACAAGCAGCGGAAGAGTGAGCTGGATTTTAGCTGGGCTCGTGCATCACATTCAAGTTCTAGGGGCTGCTTGTGTAATGGATATACCTGTCAGGTAAATGTTACCTGCAGATCTGCCCTTCATTATTTAATGAGAGGCAGCCCAAACACTTCATTTCTTCTCACAGTAGTTGTAGTCATGCTTGGGGAAGCAGCAGATGGCTGTAGAGGGACAAGTGTGGATGCAGAGGACACATTAAGGCTGTGCTCCTGCTGCGGGGATGGCTGTGGCCGGTTGGATCCTCTCTCAAACATCTCTTGTGTGAGTGCATGGGCTGGGTTCCTGGGGACAGGCATCCCAGGGAATCTCTGAGGATCTCTTGGCATGGAAGCGACCTTGTGGCCTGGTCCAGAACGACCTCCGTGAACCTGCTCCACTGCAGGTAGTGCAGGAACCCAGGGAAAGAAGAGTCTTGCTCCTCTCTAGTCCCTTTTCCTCCTGCTCTTTCCTTTTCACCTGCTAGGTCTATGTTCCTGCTGATCTAGACTCTGCATAAAATCCCTCATTTCAAAAGTCTATAGCTCTTTAAACAGAAAACAGCAGGTGTTTAAAAGCACCCTGAGGATACATCTTATGAAGACTTTGTCTCCCATTTTATTGTTTTACAAAACTGATATTTAAAGTGTAGATTCCTCCGCATGCCTCTGAAAGCTACATACACACTTCAGCTGAAATATAAGACTCGTGAAAAGTGGAGTGCTGCTTGCTGACTGTAATATCTACTTTTATGTGTTTATATATGTACGTGCGTGTTAGAGAGACGGCATTCCTCGTAACCCTACAGTGTGCGTACACAGATCTTCTAGACTACTGTTTATTCATAACGGGTGGAGAAATGCACGAGTCTTAGGGCTGCCATCAGAGGTCTCAGTACTAGGTGGCGGTGCAATATTGCAACATCTGGTGGTGGTGGTGGGACTTGGCAGAAGAAATAAAATAGGAGTTAAAGAGAAATGGAGAAAGAAGGAGTCCAAGCTTCTAATCGGGCCTCTAGTCTAAGGAAGAACGTACATATAAATATAAACTACAGGCAGAAATTTCCCAGCCTCTGAAACTTACACTCCAGTGTGTGAGCCCAGAGCCCAGTTGGCTGCACACTAAGTGCAGCGCAAGGCTTCCCTAGGCAACCTCACTTGACTCTGACTGCTCTCCTCAACTGCTCTGCCTGGATATACTCACTATTGTACTGTCTAGGTATTTACCTTAATCAGAGGAAAGTGCTCTGCTCTATGTGTATTTATTGGCGTCTTCTCCTGTCTGTGAGGAGGTATATATACATTAGCAGGTATCTTATATCAAGAGGTAAATTATAGTTATTTAAGGGTAGACTTTTTCATAGGATTTATGTATTTTTGTTTTTGTGAGTAATATACAATCATCTCACTTAAAACTTTCATACCTTTTTCTGTCTATTTAGGTCCTTAACACATGTCCTTAACACACAAAAATGCTTCTTAGAAGAATTTTAAGCACCTGCTGGCTAACTGATCTGTTTTCACAATACTCAGGAGTACTAGAAAGATATTCAAGTAGGAATATGTTTGCTCCACGTGGTTTATTTGGATACAAAATCTTCCCCAACCTTATCTTCCCTGGAAACATACCCTTTGCCTTCTCCAAAAGTTTAACAGATGATTTTTGCAGAGTGCCCAGGGGATCATCACGTTGGGGTTATTCTGGACCAGACAGCAGGATCTGCATCCCTTGTACATTCTGTGGGCAGATCTGTTCTCTCCTGAGGAGGCTGGGGATTCTACCTGGGAGCTGGGGCTGCCTCTGTGAGAGCCCTTCCTGTGAAAGATGCAGTACCTTGTTACAGACGTAGCTTTGCTAAGTAAATATCTGTCCTCACATTGGAAAATAGGTCTTCTTTCTTTCTGCAACATGAAGCCTGAGCTGTTCAGCAGGGCAGGACATGGTACCTGGGCCCAGTTTGGATGGAGCAGCCTGTTTGGTCCTGGTCTGTCTTGGAAGATAGTACCTGCTGCATGGTGCTGGCCAGCCTGCTCTGCACATCACATGCTCCCTCATCTGCCCAGGAAAATAAATTGTGCCCTATTCCCCACAAAGCACTATTCTGTTCTCTCCTTTTGCTGGAGCAAGAAGAGACTGTAGCAATGTCTGTCTCTCTGCCACAGCTCAACCAGTGTACCCGCTGCTTGTGTATCGGCTAGATTGGAGTGACAGGAAATTTTAATGCCTTGTAGGTTTGCAATATGGCAGATGGCCAGAGCATGTGGGGCACAGTGACCCCAAGTACACTGGTTGGACCAGCACCCCTCCAGCCATCGCTCAGTCAGCTTGCCTATAATGCAGTTACATGGCTGGCAAACAAGCAGGGCCTAGATTAGATCCATTCTTGGTTGGTTGGTTGGTTGTCTATCAACTACTGAAGAGATATAGCCCACAATATTCCTGTTCTGAACAATACCCAGAGTCTCTTTGATGCACTTCAAAAGCTACAGGAAGTCTTTCTAAATTCACGAGGCACACGTACAGGAATTCCTTGCCTTGTGTTTCATCCCAGCAGGGACCAATTCTTCCCTATGAATGAAGCTGATGCTCTCTCCCAAATTTTTTCCCATGTGCCTCCAGTAACAAAATGCTTTGGCTGAGCTGCTGCCATCTTTCAAGTACAAGAATATCCCCAAAACACCTGCTGACAGGCATAAGGATGTGGACACGAGATCACACGGGGAGACACTAGGAGGTAGCCCTCTCTAATCTCAGATGACCTAAAATACTCCCGACAATCCCTTCATGGTTCCCATTAACATGAAGAAACTACCTGGGTGGAAGGTGAACACCGTTATGCTCAGAGGAGAAGGAGTAGGAGCTACTCCTACCAGACAAAGCCATTTCATCAGCAATGCCCTTCTTACTTCTTGGAAGAATGGTTGATGATAGCATGTGTAACTAAAGCAAAAGCACGAGAGACTTTGAAGTGTTTTGAAAATGTCTTGGGAAGAAGCAATTCCCTGGAAGGTCCCTTAGCAGAGTTTATGTTTAAGGCACAGAAGTTGCTGGTAAAGAGCAGGCGCTGAAGGACCTGCCTGAAGGAGTGGGCACAGGTGTAGTCGGACGCAAATCCTTAAGTAGGACAGTGAGAACTGGGATCAGTGCTACAGAGCTGCGTCTCTGGCCACGGTACTCTGCTGCTGCGGTGCTGATGCTTGTGATCCTTCAGACATCAGCACCTGCACGGAGGATGGTGCTTCCCAGACTTTCTGCCCATCAGAAACTGAACCCATCAGAGTCTAATGACTCTTGTATCTTGATAGTGCTATTGCCAAATCCTGAAAATGGCAATTACACTTCACTGTTCCTTCTTTGTGTTTGTTTGAAATAATCAACACCAGAATAATTGTAGGTGAAGGTGTTGCTAGGAGCTTAGGAGTGGAAGGTCTGTTTCTCCTTCTCATGAGGACAAAAGTCAATGGACACAAACAGAAACACAGGAAGTTCTGCACAAATATAGGAAAAATCATTTTTAGTGCGAGGAACAGATTGCCCCAGAAAGTTACACAGTTTCTGTCCTTGGAGATATTCTGGACATGGCCCTGGAAACCTGCTATAGGTGACCCTGCTTGAGTGGGAGGCTTGGACTAGACTGGTCCCTTCCAGTCTCAACTCCTCTGTGATTCTGTGCGATTCTGTGAATTAGAGCAGAAGACACGGCCAGGCTCTGACCTGCTCCTTGGTGTGTGAGATGCCTGTAAGATGTGTTAATATCTCAAGAGAGCACAATCTCACCTGGGCTTGTCCAGTGTTTTGAGTGTTGAGTAGGAAAAAAACAAGATACTCAGGGCTGTGTCCATCTGTTAGGAGTGGAGGTACACACACACTAAATAAATGAATGAATAAATGAATGATCTTAAGCCTCCCAGATTTCACTTGCAAGTTGTTGGCACCACTCCAATGTGGTACTAAGAGATAACTGGAAATTTACTGAAGATAAAAATGAATATAGGCCAATGGAAGCAAGCAAGCTATCCTTAACAAAAACATTAGAGTAATACACAGTCAATGCAGAGAAAAAAGTCAAGTATTTTAGAGTTCTATCTGCAGGATGAAGACATGAGGCCACCGGAGGTCCAGCTGCACTGCCCCAAGAAAAGATCTGGCTCTGTGCACGCAGAGTGCATGCGCAGCTGCAGTACAATCTCCACAGTCAGTCAAAGGGACTTGGTATTATCCTGATACCCAACCTTAATTCCATAAAAGAAGGAATACAAAAAACATGAATCCTCTATGCTGGTAGCTGAGAAAAAAACAGCTGTTTGAATCTGAGTTAGTCTGATAATCCCATTTAAAGAAATCATATGTGCTGAAACACTGGATTTCCAAGATAAGCAAATCTGTGACAGATTCTGCAGACACAGTTTGGGAGAAGGGAAGGGCTTGTGTTTGATGTGCTTGAGGAGATATGCATGCAATTTCTGGCACTGTAGCGTGCCGGGAAATTGGAACACGGGTCTGGATTTACCCGTGGATCCTTGGGAGGATTTAATCTGCTTCGGAGGTGCCTGTCTATGCGCACAGACTCCAGCGGGGGCCCGCCGGGTGCCTCCGCCAGCAGCCTCAACTGAATGAACACGAGCGAGCTGCCAGGCACCCAGGCCTCACAGCTGTGCTCCTGGCCACCAAGATAAATTAGCTCACTTTCATGGGCACGGGGTTTGATTGCTAATCTCTCCAAGCTGCAACCCTGCAAAAAGCCGTACTTTCGGCCTCGGAGATCCAGATGGTAACGTTCCCGGCACAAGGACCTCGTGTTCACCCAGAGCACAGGGCCTGGCTCCTTCCCGTGGCTTCTGTGCCCTGCTGAAGTGCTACAAATGGCAGTGGCCACGGCCTGGCCAGACACGCTTCATTTGTGGTCCGTTTTTTGGCCGCACAAAGCTTCGTCCCCGGAGGCTCCCCCTGCTGCTGCCCCGGCCGAGCCTGCGTCCCCTCACCACTGCGGGCTGACGCAATCGGATTGCGTCATGTCGCCGGCCTGAGGCGACCATTGTCCTCTGGTGCCACCTGCTGGGCAGGCAGGACAAGGCCAGGGATGGTCCTCCCAGAGGGGAGCCCGGCGTGAAGCCTCCTGCTCCAAACCCCCGTGGTGCCACAGAGGCCCGGGAGAACCAGGCTGCCGCGTGTCACGAGGTGGCAGCCCTGTCATGACAAGCTCCTGAGATGCCGCGGTGGGGCCGAGTGAGGAAAATGCGCCCCATGGAAAGCTGTACCCAGAAGCTTTGGAGAGTTGGTTGTCTTCCTTCTCAATTCCCATTTTCCTTAGAAATAAAAGAGGAGAAATAAGAATTTCTTATGAAGAGACACTGGAGTCAAGGACTGGAGTTTCTTCCAAGCTCTGTCACAAAATTCCTGGGTTCTTGTGAGGAGGCTCTTTGGTTTTCTGCCTCCGTGTGCACCTCACCCACTGGACATGAATAATGTTGTTTACCGACGTTTACCGACGTTGCATGTTTTCAGTCATCAATGTCTGAATTAATTTAAGATCCTTAGGACATGGAAATGCAAAGTATTTGCATATTTATGCAAGAGAGTTGGCAACATGATTTAAGCATATCCATGCTGCATTTACACATGTCACCCCAAAGGAGTGTTGGCACAACTTCCCCATCACACCGAGTCACCATGTATTAATGTATCTCACATAAGCCCCTAGAAACAGTTATGGATGTGACTTGGCAAAGAGAATCAGAGCAAGAAAGAGAGTGACTTGTCTTGTTAATGTGAGCGCTGGATGTGTCAGAGAGGTGTATGCGAGAGCTGCCTGTCAGCTCCCACACGGCATTCCGAGCCAAGGCACCGCCAGAGAGGAGTAGGTGGCTTGTGCTGAGGTCAGACGTGACCTGTGGTCTCTCACAACTCACATCCTTCAGGGGTCACAGCAGAGGTGGACAGGCAGAACACGCTCATGGGGGGCTCCACACAGACTAGCTAGACTGCTGGAATGTTAGGGTCACCGTCTTACAGTTCTCCGTCACATATGAGGTAGGTCTAAAAAACAGCACTGAGGATCATGAATTGCTTGCTATAGTGGCTGATGATACTGGAGCTGCTTCAGCCCTTCTAGTCTAATCTCTCAGTGACATGAATCTAACTCAGTTTTCTGCAAATGTTCCTTACCTTATGGATGTACCCATGAAAGTAAATGTTACCTGTACTTTTGTTGCACCTTTCCATCAGCACTGCATAGTCCTTTGTCTCAGTTGTACTTTATTACAAAGATTAGATTAGATAAGTTATATTCCTAGATATATGTATTTTTATATGTATTTTTTTCAGCTGTCTAAGTCAGATAATCATCCCAAGCATGAAGGGCTGCTTGAGTGGTACTAGAAATGCTGAAGATGCTATCAATGATTCAGTACACCAACTCAAAGCTGAATCCATCTGTGTTTATGCAGCCACCTTCTTTCAACAGCTTCTCACATACAAACTCCTGAAAACTTTGTAAATTAAAGCTACTGACATCCAGTTATTAGATACACCTGGATGTTGATGACAGAATATCACCTATCAGAATATCACCATGAAGGATGGTAAAACTCTGTGCTCTCACAGCAGCAGTGGGGTCCCACCAATGTGGGACCAATGGGGAAGAGATACCAGCTAGTATTCAAGCTCATAATCTAATAGCTATCCCCAAAAGGAGAAAACAGAATATGGGACAAAGTTATTATATTCATGGTATCCTAATCAAGGTATTAGCAAACTGGATAAGGCAAAAATTATGAAATTTGGTAACAGAAGGCAAATATTTCCAAAACATAAATACTTGTCCACTAGTGTGAGATGGAGATTATAATAATTTACTTGATTATAAAAAGGAAAAGAAAAAAAAAAGCAAAATTGCATGCTGTTTTGTGAGTAATCATATTTTAAAAGGAAGTCACAGTTCCTGGAGAACAATATGAAGTTGAACTGTATGCAGTTTTCAACAGCTTTATTTTCAAAACACAGCTCTTCTGGCGTAATTGAAATGTTTAAATAAACCTGTAGCTTTAAAGTAAAGCATGGTAAATTAAAAAGAATTAGACTTCCATTAGTAGTTTTAAAGTCATTTACACTGTAACTCAAAAAAAACCCCACTTTGGTTTAAACAGTTTTTCAGAAAATACCTAAGGATGTGTATAAGTGTGAACTGTCCCTTTACTGCTGGTGGTTTCCCCCACTCCCTGGCCTCACTGTCTGAGTCACTCTATCATGGGACAGGGCCCATATTTGCTAAGTGGCAGCTGATCTCACCCAACGCTGGTTAGGGAAAAAAACAATTGCCAAATCTAGTGAGGGCAAAACAATTTACTTTTAGAATAAGGAGAGCTAGAACTCACCAAGAGCCTCAGTGCAACGGAGCACTGGGAGATGATAATCTTGGGCACTCACTTTGCGATCTTAGATGGAAAAAGCCTGCTATAATGTTTTTTTTCACCCAGAAGAAAAAGCAGAGCAGAGGTCTGTAGACTGTCTCTAGAAGGAGGAAGTATCTGCCATCTGACTTGGTTTGGCCAGAGTGGGTGTCGCTTGTTGACATGCACAGACGCCCTTCCAAAAGGGCATACTGCAGCGTGCGCCGTTCCTGCCACGCTTGGAGTCAGCACAGGAGCGAGCGGTGCCAAGCGTGCGGGAAAGGTCACTGCACTTGGCCAGTTGTAGATCATACATGAGGTGGGCCAAAGGCAGACTGAGTGAAGACAGTGTCACCTGTATTACTGCTGCGTGCAGTGACCTCCTAAGTACCTACTGCAAGGAAGACATTTATTCATGGGGTGAGGTTAAGGCATTAATGCTTTACATCAGGCAGCTAGAAGGTAAGTGACTCATATGGGATGGGCATGGAAGGATAACATAAATAGGGAATGTCTCAGGCTCACTTGAGGTAACAAATGGTAAGAATTCAAATAAGGATATTCTAGGCTGCAGTGGAGGAATGTAGCACTGTGCAATGAAACAAGACATATGTCCACTTATTCTGAGTCATCTGGGTTGTTATTTTGTGTCTGTTATTTGTTTTAAGTAATTTTAAGATAATTTACTCTTTGTGCTTTGCAGAAGTGGCTTGCAACCTTCACAAGTGCTCATGCATCACACAGCCAAATCAGTTCATTAACAAATTTAGTGTTAATAAAATAACCTGAGATATTGTTGGAGTCTTTTCAGGGAGATAGCCAGCCAACTGCAAGTAACCACCTACAAATATGCAAACTGAGAACTCATAACTGGAGGGCAACCATTTGGCTCTAACTGAAGCTCAGTCTCCCAAGAGTGGCTTTAGTTTTGGAGTGATGTTCCCTGCAGGTAGGTTTGCAGGTATGGTGCAAACGGGGCTGGTACAGGACATATCTGCCCATGCTGGCTCATAGGATGTCTGATTCCAGGGTCCTCTTGAGGTCACATAGACCACAGCAAGCGACATATCAGAGAAAGACCTGAGGTGCCTGGTACAACTTAGTGAGAGGGACTATTTCCAGCAGTAACCACACAGAATCCCAGAATGGCTGAGGTTGGAAGGGACCTCTAGAGATCACCCAGTCCAGCCCCCTGCTCCAGCAGAGACACCCAGAGCACGTGGCACAGGGTGGCATCCAGGCGGCTTTGGAAAATCTCCAGAGAAGGAGACTCCACAGCCTCTCTGGGCAGCCTGTGCCAGGGCTCTGTCACCCTCACAGCAAAGAAGTTCTTCCTCACATGGAGGTGGAATTTGCTGTGTTTCAGCTTGTACCTATCATCCCTTGTCCTGTCACCGGCCACTAAGGAGAAGAGTTTGACCCCATCCTCCCTACATTCTCCCCTCAGATATTTGTACATGTTGATCAGATCCCCTCTCGATTTTCTCTTCTCAAGGCTAAACACGGGATTTACCTGTGCAGCACCTGCACCTGGGCAGCCCCCATTGTGCCAAAGAAACTTTAGGGAAGAGACAGGCATCTTTTCTGGGTAGTATCTCTCTTCCTCTCCCTTTGATTTGTTGTGATACTGATGTCCACTGAGTGAACTGTGTCATTTCTGGTTTTTACATATTTTTATACTGTGGCAGATCCAGGAGAATTCTCTTGTGTCACCTCAGTAGCACTAATATATGAACAGTACACTGACATTAGTGCCTGGAGAAAGATAGGAATGCCATCCGGAGCATGACACCATCTATCTTAGCTTATTTTAGACACGTTCGTTCAGATGATCTAAAATTAGAAACCCACTTTTGTTGTTGTTAATTAAGAAGTTTGGCCTTTTCCATGGGCATTTCAGCATCTAAGTTAGATGCCTAAAATTAATATATGAATACTTCCCTTCAATTCTATATTAGGACAAGACCAGAGCTGGATATTTTTATCAGCCTTCTATGTTTCTCTTTCATCTTTTTGAACTATGTTGTTTGGAAGGCATCTCCTTGTATTAGGATATTCGCAATTAAAACTAGTTACAGAGAACCTCCTTTCACTCTTTTTTTTTTCATTCTAAATACAGTCTTCGAGACCTGCTTACTGGTTATAGCAATCATGACAGATGCTTCTTACCAGACATATTTTTTTTCTTTTTTTTTATATACTAGTTAGTGCAAAGATTGTAAACAAAACCCACGAGTTTCATTAAGGGGTTTTCCTGGCTCAGTTTTCACATTGTGAAATGGAAACCTGGACCCCTCTGTGTCATGCTTCTCACATTAGATCTACCCTGTCACAGTGTCCTCAGAATTTTAGTTTTATTTAAGCCTGCAGCATTAATTATTATTTTCATCATCATCAGTACAGGAGCTGCCACTTATGCTCCTGGGGGAGGATCAGCATCTCCAGGGTATCCTCTGGACAAGGCTTCTCACTAGACACCCAGGCAAGGCCTGATCCTGTGTTACCTCTGCATTTAATAGTTCTTGGTGGCATTCCTTCTGCCATGAATTTGTGTAATTGTTCTTTGAAACACACAAGCTTTTTAAATGTATAACATCTTGCAATTAGTTCCACAGCTTAATTATGCACCATGTAGAAAAGTGTCTCTTTTGTTTGTCTCCTGAGATTTGATTTCAAGGCTTTTAGGTTTTGCATTATGAGAGAGAGTGCATAACTAACTATACCCTATTTGTCTTTCCCATGTGCTCATTATTTCATATGCTTTTGCCATATACTCCATTTTTCACAGGCTAAAACTTCAAGGAGCTCCCGTGCAGAAATCATCCTATGGTGCTTTCTCCTTGCTGCATTTCTTCGTATGTTCTCAAATTCTGCTCTGCCCAAGCTCTGGAGGTGGGTAGGTAAGAACTAGACCGTATTCAGAGGGGTGCACCATGTAGCCTACTGATATCTTCTGTTTTGTTCTCTTGTCCCAAATACAATATCACGCGGAGATACCTGAACTCGCCCTGCGAGAGAGGAGAATGTTTGTCCTGCTAAGTCTCACGTTACACAGAGCTTTAGGAACAGTTGCCACAAAGATGCTAGAAAAGGGCACTCTTGGCTCAGAGGCCAGTGCTACGCCAGAGCCAAAGAATTCAAACACGAGCACTGAGAGGATTTGCTCCTCACTGGCTGACTAAGACTGATCTCATTGCAGGAGCTTTGCCAGCATGTTATGCAAATACCAACTTAACAGAGGAATGATAATAGCGTGTGCTGCTGCCTCACTGAAATCGCTACCATGGTGCTTTCCAAGCTGTTGCTGTTGCAGTATCAGGAAGACTACAGCCGTTTCAGAGGCATCTTATCTTTTGTACAATGTTTGTGAAGCTGAGGAGAATGTTTTTGCCCAAAGCATCTACAAATGTTTCTTCCAAAAAGGAAGACTCACTGCAATGTATCCAGTTTCACCCTTGATATCCTTTTTTTTTTTTTTTTTTTTTTTCAGAATGCCTCTGGCCCTGTGCTGTGCACTGGATACATTTAGACCTCCAATTTGTTGTATTACTAATCCAGTCTATTTCTTCAAAAAATGAGCCCCTACTGGACTGTTGTCCCTAGCCTCTCGGTAGGTCTCCTTAACACTCTTAATATTCTCCTTCTTGCAGTTCTTTCCAGAGGGGTCTAACCCCCAGCTGTTAGTTTCCAGTATCTGTTTCCAGCATCCACGGAATTCCTGGCTGAATGTTGCAGATGCTAAAAATTTATATGTGTTAGTCAAAGTATGAACATATTCATGGAAGACAACACTACTGAAGGCTTTGGGGATTCTCTGAACTGCGATAAGTGACTGAAGGGAATGTGTAGGGAAGTGTTTCATGTTTCTCTGGGCTGTTACACTTTCCTGGGCATATGGTTATGGCCACTTCCTATTGTTTTTCCACTAAGGACAGGTTTTTCCCATCACCATCACACTTACCCTATTCTAGCACAGGAGATGGCCATGTGGCCACTTTGGTTAGGAGAAAACAAAGGAATCCCATAATGAAGGCCTAAGAGGGGATGTGGATGGAGAGGAGAAAAGGGTGAAGGGAGAAGTGTGGCCAGACCCTCAGCAAAAGACCGGAGGAAGTGGGAGCAGGTCCCCTCCTGATGTACACAGCAAACGTGAACACCTGAGTGTCTCTAAGGGGCAACCAAGGACGGATTCCACAGTTTGGAGAATAAGCACTATGGGGAAAAGAGAAGGGGAAGGTGTCTGCCCTGCTGCAGGACTCACTTGAGATGGAAAAGTATTGAAAGATTCAAACAGGCCCTTGTCTCCTAGATTAGCCAGGGAGGGATGTGGTGGAAGGACTACCTCATCCGCAGTGCAAGCAGTGTGGGGTTTATCCACTCTTGCTACTTTGTGTTGGTGGTCTCTGATGTCAGCAACACCCCAAATAACTGTTAGTGCCTCCAGGGCCATTTCTGCCACTGTGAACAGGCGGAATTTACATAGCAGGGACTTGGTGAGGATACCCCCAGACCAGCCTCTCCCCAGCCCTTGGCCCAGCGCTCCGCGGCAAAGAGCAGTCCCCATCCATGATGCTGCAGCCTGGGACCCTGTGAAGTTTTCCCAGCGAGGACCTACACTCTGCTTTGTCCAGTAACAATGGCATGAATGATGTATAGAGCAATGCAGCCCCTTCCTGAGGACGAGGGAAAGGAAATGGGAGTCACGACGTCTTGATGGTTGCCTGGAAGAAGGATGAGATGATGATATTGGGGTGCTGAGAAAACGCAGTGGAATAAGAGAAGGAGTGAGAGTAGACATGGGGGAGCCTGGTGCTGGACACATGCTGCTATAGTGATCCCAGCATCTGGGGTCTTGAAACTGGAAGCTTTTGTTTGTGTTTCTCTGTGGCCTCTCAGTTGGTCTGGAGCAGCAACACTTCACCTGACAGGGGTGCTAGCCCAGCTGCTGGCCCCCACTCGCCAGCTCTGGGAAGTAGAGAGCCTCCCTCCTTCAGCACCCCAGGCAAACAAAGAGAAGGGAAAGGGGGCACCTAGGAGCTAGCCTGGAAGTTTTTCTATGCACTCTCACAATCCTTGCATAAAAAGAAAGATGAAAACGAGGAGCATCACCACAGTTCCAAGGAAGCTCCCCTCTCAACTATTCCACACTACTTCTGCTACTGCTGCTAAAGCTCCACCGTATCACCCAGACTGGCAGGACTAAGATCTTCCACCACACGGAAATGGCAGGAGCGAAGAGCCCTTGGGGCCCAGCTTCCCTCAGCATCACTGTAGGGCAATAGGTGAAATGAAGAAGAAAAGGGACAGAGAAGAAATTACAAAGACATTGAGAGAAGGAGGAAATGTGCAAAAGAAATCACATTACAGAGGGAGGAAATGACAGCTGAATGGCTCTTGGTTTTGATAAAAAAAAAAAAGGAGGCTACAGAAGGAGGCAAAGGAGAAACAGTAGATGAGAAGACTAGTGATATTGCCACTGAAAGCCCTTGGGCATGTAGAGGAAAATCTGGGAACTGAGAGCTATTTCTTCAAACGATGATTTGTGGAATATGATGCATCAAGGTGCTATGTGCAGCAGCAGCCTCAGAATTGCTGTCTCTTGCCAAATGTAATGAAAGATGAGAGAGACATCAGATGCTACTGGTGGTGGCAATTCTCATCCTGCTGATGGTGCTGGTGGTGGCACAGATGGCTGCAGCCATTGCGGTGCTGATTCTTCTCATTTCTACCTCTCTTTATGCTGGTGTCAGGGGAAAGGAAAAATACACAGAGAGGCAGCTAGGACCAGAGCTCTTCCATCACTTCCCTTCTACTGGTGGCCACTGTCATAGCTGGGACTTTGGTCTGTCCCAGTATGGCCATTTGTCAGAGTCCTGAGTGCATCCCCCACTCCCAGGAGTTTATTCGGCTGTGTCCAAGTCAGCTCCTACCCTGATAGGAGCTGTTGTAGAGGGAATCAGAGCCTGCCTCTCCTCTTGGAGCTGCTTTGATGAGAGTCTTTTGCCTGGCTCTGCCTATGCCACATCACGGCTGTTCAGCAGCAGGTTGGTCCTGGTCTCCCGCCCCCCAGTTCTGATACAGACCCGTTGACTTGACTTTGTGGCTTGGTATCAGATCTGCTTCATCATGACAGACTTCCTGGGTGTTCACTGACCTGACAATGGCTCTGATCTCAGTGTCTGGATCTGCCCACCACCCAGACCTGCTGTGAGGACATTGCCCTGGCTGCCTTGCTGTCACCCCCAGCTCCTGGTGTGCCTGCCCTCATGGAGAAGCCTGCCCTGATGCTGCTTTCGTGTGCTTATCAAGTTCTGTATTTCAAATACAGAAACTGTTAGACAAGCTAAAGTATTTTTAGGTCAAAAAAAGCTTGGGTGGGAGAGAGGTTTTTTTCAAAATTTCAGACACAGTTTTTCATGTCACATACCCCAGAAATTTCGAAGCACGTAGTTTGGAGATAAATCTAAAGCAGTCAACAGTTCAGGGCTTACCACACTTCCTTCAGAGTGCATAATTAGCTCATAATTACAAAGTGTAGTAGCTCCAGCAAGCTATACTAAAAGAATCCTACGCTATATCAGACCCAGTTAGAAAGAGCTAGGTTGAAAAGTGATAGAAAGTAGGAAGATGAATATGGATATGTCCAATAACCAGTAGTTATTGCCTATTCTAAAAACAGTTTATTGAAACATGGAAATCTTTCTGATGGAAATATGAAACTAATGTGCCTGTTTTCCATTTTTCCTTTACCCAGAACAAGATTTCCCAGTTAAAATTCTTTCACTTAGTTTCTCTAGGTTCATCTATCTCTAATGTCATATGAGGCACATGACATAATGCTGAAAATAATGCCTTTTTAGTGGACATAACTAAAATGGCAAATCTCTGGATCATATCTTGAAGATGTAAATGGAAGCAAATAGTGATTTGAACACAAGTATGATCACCAGAAAGTGACTTCTAGGAAAGTTGAAGGACTAGAAGATAGTCCATGGAAAGAGGCTGGAGAAAGGTTGCACAGGAGCTGGACAGATTAAGCCATGACCAATCTGCTTTCCCTAAAGATCTACCCTGACTTCTGCTGTATCACGTAACTGATAGATGTGGATTTGAAGGAGAGATTGGCTGAAGAAAGCAAAACAAATGTTCTTGATCAAAACATATTTAGACCCATGGCAGAATTAACTTCACTTTAACCAGTATTCCTAGAGATTAACTAATCATATGAAATGTGTCTAAAACCAGTGAAGGTAATTTGGCCTAAGTGCATTGAGCGGTGCAGATGATTTGCCCTTGTCCACCCTGAGAGTTTTCCTGAGATATTTTTGCAATTAAAAATGTGTCTGATCTAGTGTAACTTCAGGTGAGCCAATTCTGTCCTTGCAATCTCCTTATCTTTCTCTACTTATTTTTAATCTTTATATTTTTCTATAATTGGCCAACTTTTTATCTTTGCATATTCTAATTTCTAGTACCGAAGTTTCTGTTAGGGAATTCCTGGGGAAAACAAAATAAAGCAAAACAAAATATTCTGTATCTTTCTCTATCTGTGAGATAGATTTCTGTATCAGTGAGATAGATTTTTTTCCAAAATTCATACAAATACAGACTGCATCTAGAAAATACTTTCCATAATGGTTCCATTCTTTATTATTGATAATTTTTATGTCAGTCTTAGAGTTTCATCTTTTCATTTATCTCTGTTGTTTCTCTCCTCTTTTGCCTTTGCTGTTATCTCGTATCTACAAGACATAGAGATAGCAACTTTGGCACATTACAATATTCATTTTGTTACTGAAATGTTTAATTCTATAACCATTGTGGCTGTGACAAAATAGGACATGCACCAAGCAAAGCAAACCCGTATTAGAGCATATTAATGACTGGGAGGAAGTGCTGCTTTTGGAAATACGGGCTCATTGTGGCAGGAGGCAAATGTGCAGGAATTTAAGCGATTCGGCTTTCAGTCAGGGAGGGACAATCAGAAAGAATTTGGAGTATTTAGAAGCTATAAAGGGAAAGGAGAATGAAAAAGGAAAGAATGAAAGAAGAAACACGAAAGGAAAAGAAGCATATAATGGATAATGTTAAGAATAGCGCCGTATTTCCCTGTTACAATATGGGTAGTCCAGACCAGAGTTTAGAGTCAGTCTTTGTTTGTCAGTCCGTGTTTCAGCTTGATTGCACAGGCTGAGGTTAGCCTGTGCAATCTTCATTTACACTTCTAAATAACGACCACATTTGCGGAGATGATGGCACATTTGCAGCTCTTATTGCCTGCAAAGAGCTGCTGAATGGCCCAGCACATGAATCCCAGGGCAAAGCACTGAGGGGCTCCCTCCACACAATGAGTTTGGGACTTTAACTCCAGGCTCCTAACATCAGGCTCAACGTGCAGACCTCAGAAAATGCTAATAGTCGGTGAAAATGCTGGTTTAATTATGTGGATTTAATTAAACCAGTGCAAACCCTTATGTGGGTACTCTTCAATGTGAGCAACAATGGCTCATTGAGTTTAAGAACAGGAACCAGTATGAAACTAAACAAACTGAAATAAGCCAAACATAAACTAGAGTAAGTGATCACACTAGGGCTTAGCATAGATTTAATTAAATTAATAAAGATTAAAGCACTATCATTTCTTATATGAAGTAGCCTTCAAAAGGTAGCTGAAGGGAATGTGGATCAAATGTGGATGATTTATTAACTTTTATGACTTTTCCCTTTATAATTACAAGTTTGGGGAATTTGAATGTTTTGGAAAACATGCAGTTATCAGTTGCTGTTCTTCATAATATACTTCCTTCTATGTGAAATTATATACATTAAGTAATTCACTGCATTTCTAAAAATAACTTTTAAATTGTTCCAAGTGGGTTATTTATTCACCTGAAGCCATTGCAGTTCATTGAGGATGATTTTGTCTTGGTTATTATTATCCTTGAGAAAGGGTCTTATAATAATGTGGATCATGTATTGGGCTGAAACCTCAGGCACATCAATCAATATATCTCTTTAGAAACAAGGAGCAACTACAGACACTGATTGTTTTTTCTTTCCTTCTAAAACAAAAAAAAATCTGAAAGTCCAGGTCTCAGGATGTTATCTAAAATATCAAATTTTATTCTTTCTACCTAACAACATTCTTGAAATTGTCAAAGTAATTAATGTGTTAAAGTCATCCTGTTTAGATACTTGATTTATTTTGTGTTGATATGAACACACAATATTTTAAATGAATTATAAGGAATACTATTAACCAAGAATTAATGAACAATAAACTGTTGCACTATTTTGGAAAATTGATAATTTAGGCTTTTAAAATTAGAATTGCTTTGAATTAAATCTATGAAATATAGTCAAATAGAGAAAATAATATCTAAGAGCAACATGGACAGGGTTCTAGCAGGGTTTCTGTCAGGGAAGGATCTCAGTCTGGGGAACAAATCCATCTTGTCTGACTGTCTGTGCAGAGCTGGCACCCCCACGTCACTCCCTAGCTCTCTGAGTCAGTCCTTCCGTGCGTGCCCACACATCGCTGTGCTCTGGAGACCCTCGAATCCCACTGCCAGGCTGGAATGGGGGACAGCTCCCTCAGCACAAGGAGGCCCTTGGAAGTGCACGTAAACCCTCCTGGCTTTGCCGACCTCGCCTAACTCAGAATACAAAAGACAGGTTCAAAGGGAGGTGTTGACTAACAACCAACATCTACATAATAATTGGGTGCTTACAACCTCCACTGAAATGGAGGAACCTCTGCCTGTGTAGGGAGTGTGCAGCTCACCTGCCAGTGAAAGTTCCCTGGGAGAAAAGATCACAAACAGGACCAATTTCTACCACTCCCTGTTAGAACAAATGTGGGCACTGAGAATAGCAAGATTCATGTGGGCAAAGAGCACAAGTAAGAGTGGCCTGGCTAAAACATGGCCCAGGGACTTTGTGAATCTGCTCTAGGTCTCCACTTAATAATGTCACTTCCACATAACACAAGAAGCTGAGCCAACATGAATTTGCTCTGTTTATTCCAATTTGTTCAAAGCATTTTGAAGGATAACTTTGCCTCCATGGACTTTATGCTGGGTCACATATCATCCTCCTTTGGCCTACATAAAAGATAAATCCAGTGTAAACATTGCCTTGTATGCTGTGCCTAGATCAACAAAATTCGGTTGCTTACTCGCACTGTTCAGGACTGAATTTGTACTGTTGGATAATCTTGTAATGTACAAACCTAGCATCAAGCATTAAGGAAAAATGACATGTTCATTAACAGTTGGTATCAGGAAATATGATTTAACCACTAAGGTTATTAAGTAGTTCTTATTACACTAAAAAAAAAAAAAAAGTCTGCCCTTTGAGAAAAGTGGGTGAAATTCACATTTGTTTTAATGGTCTCAATACTTTATAAATAGAGTATCACAGAGAACACTCTGTGAGCAGAATTATAAGATGATTTGGTCTATGATATGTGAAAAACATTTTCTAGAGCAACATATTTCCTATATTGGAACTGTATTCAGCAAGGAGTACTAGACTGATCCATGATCTAATGATTTCACACTGTTGATAACATACAATTCAGACTCAAAACACACAAAGTTCATCCTGTATTGGAAAGTAATGCAGAATATATTTTCTCAATATTGTAAACAAGGACTATAATTTGAAAGATATACAATAGGAAGTAACAAAGACAAAAAGTAACTGAAGAAATAGTAGAAGGAGAATGTTCCAGGGTAATTTATGTCAGAGAAACAAAGAAAAGAGATTTAAGTGGTTTGCTTTTTCTCCATCAGCAGAATCACAGACTAGCTGAGGTTGTCAGGCACCTCTGGAGACCATCTTGTCCAACCTCCTGCTCAAGGCAGGGTCAGCTACAGCAGATTGACAAGGGCCATGTCTAGTTGGGTTTTGACCAAACTCAGGAGTTGGAGATTCTATAACCTCTTTGGGCAACCTCTTCCAGGATGTATATCATGCTTACAGTAAAGCAGCTTTGTCTTGCATTTAAATGGAATTCCTTTTATTGTAATTTGTGTCCCCACAGTCACTGGTAATGCTGATTTCACAGAAAGGCTATGAGAGTTCCCCCTAATTGCTGTCCTATAGTCCTATTGGCACTTCCCTTTTTGTTTGTTTACACTTGAGGTGACCCAGTTCAGTGCTGGTTTTGTTTGTTTGTTTGTTTCTGTTTTTTGTTTTTTAATAATGAGTTCCTTTCTGTTCACAGTCGGCAATGTCCTTGCTTCTGAATATGTTTCACCATGTTCTCACTGGATTCTTGGTCATCCTCTTCCCAGTCATTCTTAGTCTAAAGTTGTCTTTACCAGGTTGGCCAATCTTTGGCAACAATTGTTGGCAACAATTCTTTTGCCCCATGTAGGTGGATCTCATTTTTTTTTAGGAAGTCCTTGAACCTCAAAGAGATTCCCACAGTCATAGACCCCAAACCCTGTTGCTAACATCAGTTGTGCAACCGTTGACCACAGAATCTATCCATTCCTCCTCAAGCTCTTCCCCCTCATTGATGGGATCAAGGAAGTCACCTTGGCCCTCGTGACCCTGAATGTCACCTATGGGCTATGGTGTCATGCATGATACTTTGCAGGTCTCCCCTGGTGGTATCTTTGGTGCCCATGTGGAGGAGCAAATAGAAACCTCTCTGGACAGTGGCTCCGGTCTGCAAACGGGGGCCTCCATCTCCTGCAGGAGGGAGTCTCCCTCTGCTACCACTGGTATTTCTAAGTGGCTTGGGACCAGCTGTCATGGGTGTTTCATTTGACAAAGCTCCCATCTGCTTGTCTGCTGCAAGGGCACAGAAACTATTCTGTAGCTGCAAAATCTCTGCTGGAGCAAGAGTCTTCCTTCTTTTCAGACCAGAAATCACAAGTTTCCAGCCTTCACTATGATGGGAGTCTTCGATCCCAAATTGATCAGCACAAACTCCGCCTGCCCCTCCTTCAGCACAGTTGGGATTTGGGCTCTTGAATCTGCAAGGTCAGGGATGTGACTGATTTCTTCTTTCTCATCTCTGATGCTCCTCAGTTTGCTGACTTCCTGCCATAGCCCCAGTGCTCAATGACAGAGATCTTCAACAAGCGCACATCTCCAGCAGGTTGGAAGACCATTTCCATTGCCCCAGCCTCAGTGAAAGGCCCCATGCACTTCCAGTGCCCCAAGACCTACAAAATTGCATCTGTCTGGAGCTCCGTCTGCAAGTTGTTCTAGAATAAAAGTTCTGAAGTGGCTTTGCAAAGATGGTACAGTGGTAAAGATACTGCTACCTTGTCATAGAATCATAGAATAGAATCACAGAATGCTTAAGGTTGGAAGGGACCTCTAGAGATCATCTAGTTCAATCCCCCTGCTCCAGCAGGGACACCCAGAGCACATGGTACAGGACTGTGTCCAAGCGGGTTTGGAAGATCTCCAGAGAATGTGTGACCCCACAACCTCCCTTGGCAACCTTGTCTATTGTAAAGCTGACATCAGATGAACTACTTCAGAGGTAGTAAAGACAGAAAATTTTGGAGTATAATATAGTCAGAGTCAACATCACTGGTAAAGCAGATGCCTTTGGGGGATTAAAATAAATAAGAGAAAAGTGAGATGAAATAAGAACAGGAACCAAGAAACATTTTCCCTTTGGCTATATCAGCCAGAGACTTAACATTTTAGACCAAGAGATCATTATCAATGCAAAAATCTGCAGCCACCACTGGTAGAACTCTCTGCAGCATTCACTGACGGCAGGGCAGTGATGACCTAAATGATGCACAGTTTATACAGTTATGTGCATCACATGCAGATCACTTTCTAGAATATGGAAATAAATGACATACAGCTCCTGCTAAAATACCTTCATGCAGTGCTTTCTGTGTCACAGAACAAGCTTCTTCCACTCTGACACCCACAACTTTGCTGGACAATGAACTCTGCACCGCAATTAAGAATCACCTAAATAAAAGCTGTTTGGTCATTTTAAAATCTCTGCCCCTGTAATTTCATGTGCTTCCTTTTCATTCAGGGATTATGACAATGAAGACATAATCATTTCTTAGCCGCCTCCTTTTACTATCACAGTTTTATAGACTTGTATCGTCTTTTCCCTCTGCCATCTGTTTTTCAAGCCGAAGAGTCTTAGTCTATTTAATCTCTCTTCACAGAGAAGCCATTCTGTATTTCTGCTCATCCTGGTTCCCCTTCTCTCACTATATTCTTTTAGAGACAGTAGGAGTTGAAACACAGTCTTCAAGGTCTGTGGAGGCAAAATGCACTTGTATCCAGCAGAATGATGTTTGCTAATCTGGGGAGCAGAGCAGCCATGTACAAAAAGCCACAGCAGCAGAAGTCGGGTGACCCAATATCCAGGATTGCAGAGTTTCTCAGCTAGACTCAAAATTCTGTGCGATCACATGTAAAGTTTTGGAGAAAACCACTGGTTGAGAAGGAATTATTTAAGAAAATAAAATGGCCATTCAGTAATTTGTCATTTGAAACTTTGTCTGCTCTTCTCAAAAGCTCTATAGAGAAAAGATATATGTAAGCAAAAAGAATATGTGAGCAGAGATAACTAGGCTTTCTTCCTTTTTTTTAATTTTCTATTTCATTTTGGACATGCACTGAATTTTTAGAATTATGATTATTAGAAATTAAGAAGATCTACAGAAAATTCAGTCATTGAATGCACACACCTTAGTCAAAACATCTTAATTATTTCATTTTATTCATCTGTTAAAGAGAGGCAATATTTACTTACATAACTCAAGAGTGTTGTGGGAGATAATTAATGCTTATAACAAGTGGTATGACTAAAAGGAAGGGCTACGCACTTACAAAGGATATTAATTTTATTATCATCCTTATTCCTGTACTGCGCTATTGTAAATTATTGAAAGATAGCCAATTAGCATGCATTTTCCGGAGCTGACATTGTAAGGTATTAAAAAGAGTGGTTACATTGCAGAAAACTCATAAATTTGTAACGTTGAGATCATATTACTTGGTTTTGCCCATGCTAGAAGCAAAAAAGTTAAAGTTATTAATAAATGCTGATTAAGACAAAAATGTACTAATCTGACTTTTAACTTGTACCTATGGTGACTCATTCACTGCTTGCTGAAAATTCCTCATCTTCTACCTCAATCATTTTCTAGTCACATGCCAGAAATGTCTGTAATTTGAGGGAGGAGGTTATGGCCAATGATTATAAGGGTTTCTGAAGTTTAATGAGTTCCCACTTATTAATGAGCTACTGAATGTGATTGTGTGTGTGAGCTTCTGACACAAAGAGCACGAGCACATGTTGGTTATTGCCTAAGGGTGCAGTGGGAAATGAGGAAGAGCTCATCTGAGGAAGCTTCTTAGCTTGGGTGACTGTGCTCTAAAATAGGCTACAAGATGTATCTCTTTTAAAAAATCTACTGATGCCACAGTTTGGGGGAAAGAACATGTTTTTTAAAAACATACTTTTATAAAGCTGTTTTAGAATATGGCTGCAGCTGGAGAATGTCCCCATGAAGATTTAAGCTCACTCTGTAAATATTCCAGCGAGTGATTATTTGGACTAATTTCCTTGAGTTTCACATGAACACAAGCCAAATCATACTGTGGAGAAAATGCTCTTATTTCCACTAGCAATCACTCGTTATGCATAATTTCTTCCTCTTACTTGACTGCTTTTCTTTTTAGACATTCCAATTTAGGTTCTTGACGAGCTGAGAACAGAAGATTTCCCTGTTCTAAACTGAATTAATTACAGAATGAAGACTGTCCATGAGGAGAAATAACATTATGCCTTGCCCTTTACCAATGAATGGTGACAAAAAGCGGTTAGTAGGAAGTTAATCCTACCCAGAGTGGGATTTTGTTCTTTAACACATCTGCCAACTATATGGAGTCACCTCTGTGCTTTTTCTGATGCTGGAAAGCACTCCTATTGACTTGAAACAATCTTCTAGGAAGCCTTGTGTTTACCAAGAGCAGTCCTTTAGAGTCCCAGGCCCTAGAGATGAGAGAAGAAGCTGGGAGAGAGGAAGACTTGCCCAGGATAGAGGAAGATTGGGTAAGAGATCTCCTGAGGAACCTCGATACCCACAAATCCATGGGCCCTGATGGGATGCACCCCAGAGTGCTGCGTGAGCTGGCCGATGTCGTAGCCAAGCCACTCTCCATCATCTTCGAAAGATCCTGGAGAATGGAGGATGTGCCAGAGGACTGGAAGAAGGCCAATGTCACGCCAGTCTTCCAAAAAGGCAAGAAGGAGGATCCGGGCAACTACAGGCCAGTGAGCCTCACCTCCGTCCCCGGAAAAGTGATGGAACGGCTCGTGCTGGCCATTGTCTCCAGGCACATAGAGGACAAGAAGGTGCTCAGGACTAGTCAGCATGGATTCACAAAAGGGAAATCATGCTTAACTAACCTGATAGCCTTCTATGATGGGATGACCAGCTGGATAGATGAGGGGAGAGCAGTGGATGTCATCTATCTTGACTTCACCAAGGCTTTTGACACCGTCCCTCACAACATCCTCCTGGACAAGCTCCGGAGGTGTGGGATGGATGAGTGGTCGGTGAGGTGGATTGGCAACTGGCTATATGGCAGAGCTCAGAGGGTGATAATCAGTGGTGCGGAGTCTAGTTGGAGGCCTGTGTTGAGCGGTGTCCCCCAGGGGTCAGTCCTCGGTCCAGTCCTGTTCAATTTATTCATCAACGACCTGGATGAAGGCACAGAGTGCTCCCTCAGCAAGTTTGCAGATGATACGAAGCTGGGAGGAGTAGCTGACACCTCAGAGGGCTGAGCTGCCATCCAGAGGGACCTGGACAGACTGGACACCTGGGCAGTGAGAAACCTCATGAAATTCAACAAGGCCAAGTGCACGGTCCTGCACCTGGGGAGAAATAACCCCAGACACCAGTACAGGCTGGGGACCGACCTGCTGGAGAGCAGCTCTGCTGAGAAGGACCTGGGCGTCATGGTGGACGACAGGTTGACCATGAGGCAGCAGTGTGCCCTCGTGGCCAGGAGGACCAATGGGATCCTGGGGTGTGTTAAGAGCAGCGTCTCCAGCAGGTCGAGGGAGGTGATCCTGCCCCTCTACTCAGCCCTGGTGAGGCCACATCTGGAGTACTGTGTCCAGTTCTGGGGCCCCCAGTACAAGAAGGATGTGGAGCTGCTGGACAGAGTCCAGCGCAGGGCTACAAGGATGATCAGGGACCTGGAACATCTGCCCTATGAGGAGAGGCTGAGGGAGCTGGGCCTGTTCAGCCTGGAAAAGAGGAGGCTGAGAGGGGACCTGATCTGTGTCTATAAGTGCCTCGAGGGAGGCAGTGAGGGGGATGGGGCTGGCCTCTTTTCAGTAGTGGCCACTGACAGAACCAGAGAAAATGGCCACAAACTTAAGCACCAAAAGTTCCACAGGAACTTAAGGAAAAATTTTTTGACAGTGAGGGTGACAGAGCACTGGAACAGGCTGCCCAGAGAGGTTGTAGAGTCTCCTTCTCTGGAGGTCTTCAAGACCCGCTTGGATGCAGCCCTGTGCCACATGCTCTGGGTGGCCCTGCGTGTGCAGGGGGGTTGGACTAGATGACCTCTAGAGGTCCCTTCCAACCTTAGGCATTCTATGATTCTACAAAACCAAGCCCCCTTCCCAGTGGTAAAAATCTCTACGTTATTGGGAGAGCACAGCCTCTGGATTTTGTGGCAGCTGATTCCACAGTACCAGAAAGCCTCCAGCACAGCGAAACCGTATGGGAAGTAATGGTGCCATGAACTCGGCAAGCAGGTGGCCCCAGCGAGTCTCAGACAAGACTCAACAACACAAAGGCTGCGCTTTCCTGACTTTATTACCAGCCTGCTTTCTTGGGCGAGGAAACCGATTGCCATGATGATGGTGACCATTTCGGCACCTTTATCACGCCGTTGACTTTGGGGAGGGTGTTGACAAACATTCTCACAGCTGCATTTGGCATTGTGTGATGGACTTTGCCGTATTGAGTCTGTCCAAAATTCCTTGTGTAGCCTCCAAGGAGACAGGGAGAGGTGTCTTCCTCCGGGAATGCTCACCTGTGCAGGCATCTACCCAAGCCTCAGAGGTATCTACCCAATCTACCCAATGCCTGGAGGCATCTACCCAACCCTCAGAGGTACCCAATCTACCCAACCGTTGGAGGCATCTAGCCAACCGTTGGAGGCATCTACCCAAGTCTTGGGAGGCATCTAGCCAAGTCTTGGGAGGCAACTAGCCAACCCTTCCTCAAGCCCGGTTTTGGCCACGTCCCTCGCACAAAGCTCTGCGGATCCTCGCTCCGCAGGGCGCGGTGGGACGGGAGGTGGCACAGGCCGCGGGAGAGAGCGGACACAGCGCGGCCGCCACCTCGCGCCGGGAGGCTGCGACGCCCTCGGGGAACAGCGGCCGCGTCCCGCGGCGGGGCCGGGCGCAGCGGCACGGCCGGAG
>VWPW01020786.1:495002-539262 GCA_013389825.1 Crypturellus undulatus
GTGGTGCGTGTCCGCCGCTTCCCGCTGGCGCCGTCCTGAGCGCGCGCGGGCGCCGCTACCAGTCACCTGTTTACATGGCTTCCGTCTGGAGCGTCTTCTGCTGCTGCTGCACTTTACGGGCCGGCCCGGCGCCTCCGGCCCCGCCGCCACCGCGCGCGGCGCGGCGCGGGGACTGTGCGGCCGGCGTCTCGCGTGGGGACCAAGTTCCACTTTTTTTTCCTCCCATTGGGCTACCTCACTGGTCCAGAAGTCCGCTCAAGAAGTTATTTTCCAAAGGAACTTGCTTTCATGCTTGTATAATAAAGCACCATCCGATTCCTGCTTTCCCCTTCCCTACTCTTCCCGCTTTCCCCCCTCCCGATGGATTATGTCTGCTTCGTGGTGTTGCACTAGTATGTGCTCAGGGTATTTTGAATCCCAAGCATTCCCAAGTTTCAGTTTATGCTGATCACGGATGCATAAAGAATGGAGGTTCAGGACTTGTGGCTGTTCTTGATGGTGCAAAAACTTTTTTTTTTTTTTTAATTTCATGGGCTTAGTGATATATATAAAGATGTATTGCGCAGTATAATTGTTACACTTTTGTATCTAAAGTCATTTTTAAAGTTTTCTAGTCGAACTAAGTATTTGTTTCTATGGAGCACCTAAAGATAGAATCATCCTGATATTTTATAACCCTGTTTACTTTAGGGAAGCTCATTTGGTCAACCGAAGTGAACTTAATAAAAGTCAAGCAACGAGTGGCGTTTCAGTCCGGTGATGCTGACTCTGCAGGGATGGGTTTGTTGGCGAGCAGCACCACGCGTGTCCCCTAACAAGGGCACGACTGAGGGCTCTGGTGTCCAAACTGGAGCTGGTGAAGACCCTGTTTGCTCCTCAAAGCAATGCCTGGGTATCCCGGGCAGGCTGTGATACAATGTTGTCACTTAGAGCAAAAAAGCTCTAGTTCCCATGACGCAGGTTGGCACTGAAGCGCCGAACTGCCAGAAGGGCAAGACCTCGGAACAGCACAGCACTGCTTGCCATCTTGGGCTCCTTGATGACTAACATCAGATAATTGTACTAACATAATTACCTGCACATAATTATTTCCTCTAAACTTCTCTTGGGTTTTACTATCACGTCTGATGTCTCTTCATAAGAGAGCTTGATTATTTTGTCTGAAAGGTGATGTTGTAGTTCTAAGGGGTAGGTGATCTCTGGTTAAAATATTGTTTTTCCAGGACTTGGTGTAGATTTTACATCTTGTGGGTGGTGTGTGAGAAGCGAGGGGATGGGGAGTGTGCATGGTGGGTGGTGTTTGTTTGTTTGTCCTTAAGCTTAGGAAAGAAAAAGAAATTCTTGGTAATATATAGTTTATGTTCCTAGTCCCATCCTAGGAAATGGGACTAACTTCTCAATTGCCATGGTGAAATGAGTGACCACAACTTGTTTATGGAATGATTCAGTGACTCTAATTTCTGATGGCTGTCAACTCCTCATTACCTCTTCTTGATAGAGATAAGACGATGACAACTGGGCGTGCAAAGACTCTGTAAAAGACTTGCTCACTAGCGCTAGCCTGAAATAGCTTCTTCTAAAACTTGCTTATGTTATGTCATTCTTACTTAGCAAAGTGGTGAAGTTCTTGTTCTTCAAAACTACAACTTACTCTATAGCCATTAACCTTTTGAAATTGTTTATCTAACATTGGGCTGCCCGCTGATTGCTGCAGTGGTGCCACGTCAACGAAAGTTCAAGGGTGTGTGTTGTTAAGCTGTTTCTTTGTCTATAATACCTGTTTAAATTTAAAGGGGAAATTGTGTGAATTTGAAACACTCAGTGTGGAAAGATGCCAGTTCTCCAAGTTCATATTTGCAGTTATGACTTTCCCCTCTAGAAATGCAAGTTTGAGGATTATTGCTAACTCTGGAAGTGTGCAGTTAACTTCAGTGAAGTTTGGCTCCTACTGGCATGTCAAATTAATTTTTTATGTCTCTTTTGAAAAGTCTGTGTAGAAGGATGATTAAATTTAAGCAGTCTTGTGCAGATTCTTCATGCCCCTCCCAAACAGCCATAGGACCAGTCTAAATCCTTTTCCAGGGGCAGAGCTAAGGCTCCAATGAATGTGATGTGGGAGACTCTATTAAATCCACCGTGTTTTAAGGCTTCTATTGAAACTATGTGGGTGTAAAATATTGCTAAATAATTTCAACTTGTTAAAGTTTATAAGTGACTTTGGTGTGTGGGCTGTATGTGTAAGACTCGCTTTTTTATTTTATTGGTTTTGTTGCTTTGGTTTTGAAGTAGCAGCTTTCCTGGCGGCAGGGTATGCTTTGCTGATAGCTGGGTAGCGAGTCAGGCTGAAGTTCCACTGCATCCTAAACTAATCTGGCAGCTGCATTTCCAGATCCTTAACTGGGCTGTTTCAGTCTGCGCACTCAGTTAAGGGCAGGAGATCTTCAGTCAGGTTTTCTGGTAACTAAATGCGCTGAGATAGCTCCGCAAAGGATTGGAGCACAGGAGGGGGTAGGAAAGTATATTCACTGGCAGAGCGGCTGGCAGAGCTAATTTCACCATGAGCCTATTTAGGACAGTTCATGGCTATCCAATACTGGAATATTCCCAGCTCTTCCCTTCCTCCATGCATTCCCCAAGCTGCATGTTCCTACCTCTTCCGCTTGAGGAAGGCAAACAGGCAAAAAACTGCAGTTACCCTTAGGCAGGTTGGCTTTTTGGGAGTCTTCTAGTGATAGACAAGAGCTGAGAAAGTTTGGAAAGGAGTGTGCAGAATTGCAGGAGTACTGGATGTCATGTAAGGTAATACTTAAGCCATAGGACTTGTGCTGGTGAAAATGCTAACAACATTGTTGTACTCTTCTGATACAGTTGCTGTTGGAGAATAGTGGGTTAGATGCGCCTGTGTTGCATCTGTTCTCATGTAGACCAGGCGATGTGGGAGATGGGAACCGCTCGGCTGAACTCAGTGGGTTTCACTGTCCCGTTATACAGGTCTGCTTCTGAGCCTGACAAAACACAGGCCTAGAATAAATGCTATGTGTGGTGTCCAGTCTAGTTCAGTTGCATGTTAATCGGGAATCTTGTGGTGGCCTCTCTTGCCAGGCTTCTGTTGCAGTAGCTAGTAGCTGCTTCCTTTACCAAGTCTGGTATTTTTTCTGTCCAATCATTGGAAGTTTATTGAATTTTGTAATGCCACGAGGCCATGGAGAGGTTGCACTGTGGCCCCAAACATCCAACAGAGAGCTGCTGGGGCGGCCCTTGTGTGCGACACGCTCCTGGGCCTGAGGTTTGCAGGGCAGCGTCTGCCTCCAAGTCCCCATGCAAGCACGTTGGCCAGGGCTGATGCTCCTGGAGGGAGAAGGCAATGCCTTGCTGAAGTTCCTTGTGCTCTAATGCTGCCTAGAAGCTCTCACATTAAAAGGACCAAAGCGTGCAGCTGGTCCTTGAAACCATCTGTTGCTAACCCTCAAACAGCAAACTCTGCTCATATGCCCAGAGCTCACGCGGAGCATCACTGTGTATGTTTGCTGATGGCAAATTGATATAGCTCTGAACTGGTAGGGAACATTGCATGTGTCTCTATTTCCTTGCCCATCAGAAGTAAAGGGCAGAGTGACTCCAGCTTTGAGATTGCACATTTACTCCGAACATTTTTCCATTTACTATTTCTGCACCGAGACAGAGCGCTGGACTCTCTGGGCTATTTAAAACAGTTGTTTTATGCTAATTTGCTTTCAGTCAGCCCTGGACTTTGAGTCCAAGAAATCTGCAGCACTGAAAATGTCTTTATTTCCTTTTGGCTCAATGAAAGAGTAAGAAAAAATTCTGATTTGCATATATGAGTTGAAGACATTTATTTTGGATTGAACAAAAATGTCATCCTCAACTTGAAATGCTCAACTTCTGCTTGGGTTTGCACATACAGAGCAGAGGACTAAATTCACAAGAGATTTTAGGTACTAGCCTCAGAAACAGGGCAGTTTCTGTAAGTGGCACAGGACGCCAAGAGTCCGGGGCTACTGTGGACAAAAATTCCTATAGCTCCCATCTCGCTGGTGGTAGGAACTTCAAAGATCTGTGTCCTCAGGATCAGGGTATAGCAGCTCAATATTTTCATTCTGTATCATTAAACTTTTGCCATGCTAGAAAAAAAATCCTGAATATATATATATATATATGGTACACTTCGGTTCTTCATTTGGTCTTTATTTTATGGGAGGTATAACTGCTTTAACAGGAAAGACTGAGGCAGACCTATTCCCCAGGATTTTGTGGTTTGTAGATCTGTTCAGGCAGCACCTCTGCATGTGCGCCCTCATGGTGGTTTATCCTCAAACTTTCCGGAGGCACTCAATAAACATGACAATAGGCACATATAGGAGAATTTTGGGACTTTTCTCATCCCTAATCAAGGTAAAGCCATTTGCATAATGCACATTTCCTCAACGTTAATGTTTAAATATCTTTGTAGAATTACCAAGGAAAAAGAAGTTCATTTAGGTTTTATCATTGCTGCCATTTTCTTATGTAAAAACAACTGAAAATATTTTCCAGGGTTAATATAGGGTCTTGTTTGTCCATGTATTTACCATGAAACTCCATGGGAAACTGCTGAATAAGTAAGACTTGACATTATAGGAAATGGAAGAAATGAACCTTCAGGCATGTAGTTCATTTAACTTTAACAGGCATGCAAGAAATCCAGCCAAACAGAAAACCACGTGTTTCCCTGCGCTGTCCAGTAGGATTACGGGATACCACGAGGTTTTAAGAAAGTTTCCATTTCCGTTTTTACTCTGTCAAACTCCTTATTTCAGATTATGGAGGATGAGACTTGATATTCCTGAACTGAAAAAAAAACTACCAACAGGAAAGCGACCAACAGGAAAATCCCCTCATTCTTCTCCTTCCCTGTCTCATTTTGCTACCTCAGAAATGCAGGCTTCTCTTGGTCTCCTTTTGGGCAAAGATAAAAAGTGAATGGCCTAGAGTAAATGGGAAGTGAAATACTTACAATTAAAGATGGCTTTTTTTCCTTTTCTTTTTGTATTTAATATCTTGCATGTTGTTTGCTGCTTCTCCCTTTCCTCGGAGAACATTTGTTCTACCTTCAGTCTTCTCTGATCGTCCTTCTTTGCTCGTTTAACAGAGCAGCCCATTTGGACCTTGTCCAATCAAACTGCCCTATAGTGATCTGTGACTACGGAGAGGATGTGTTTTATGATGGTGCTTGGAAGCGGCGCTGTCCTAACCTCACGCTTGGGCAGCCGTGGACCTTAGTCAAAATACCAGTGTTCTTTCCGAATGGATGCATATTTCCTGGATGAAAGTTAAGAAACCAGATGGAAAGAATATGATGCAATGATTCTTCATGATCCAGCGTGTGATCTAAGGTGACTTTCCAAACGCTTTTTTGAAAAAGAATGAAAATTTCTTTCATTCAAGCTGTCCATGAATCTATACACTCAAATTCTAAAATGAATGTGCAACGATACTGTAGTGTTTTTTTTCTTTTCTGATTGAGCAATTGCAGTAACAACCACCTACTTTCTTCAATTTTCTTCATCTGAGGATTGGTAAAATCATTTCTAACTGAAATTGCCCCCCTAACTCCATCAAATACCTGGTGAATTGCAAGTAAGTGCGTGCAAAATACCTGGTTGTTTCTGTAACTGACCCAATACTGATTTCAGCCCCTCTAAGGATCCCAGTTTGTGCAGATACCGACACTTAGTGATGACACTTACCGACACTTAGTGATGCAGGACGAAAGATTTCCTGAAATAGGCAGGAAGAGGGGATTAGGATGTAGACTGGGCTGTTCCTGATCCTTCGCTCTACCCAAGCTCCAGCATAAGCATTCCAAACGTCATTGATTTCCTAATTATGCAAAATATATATAAAGCAAATAGATACTTTTATAAATGGCATGTAGTTTATGGCAGTTTATGCTACGTACACACGCACAGGTAGCAAAGCAGCTTTCTGCCAGAAGCTTTTGTTCCAGGTTTTTGTTTGTCTAATGCCACTGTATCCAACGGCTATCCTAAAACCACCCAACATCTACCTGCTCTGGGAGACCAGCAGGACCGCATCAGGGCCGCTGCAGTTCCTCCTGCTTGGTGTCTTCCTAATTGGTGTCCCAAGGAGAAACCATTTTCCAGTGAATTTTTACCGTATGTGGAATTCACTGACATAAGTTGTAACATAATCTGGGCTTGGCCTCAGCAATCTGGGAGGTTGTGAGGGGAATTTAGCTCCTCCAGGAGAGTAGGTATCTGCTTTTTATTCTGTTCTTCCCAGGGTATCTTGATAGAGAAAGCAGCCACAGACAGAGAGTTCTAAAACCAATCTTCTGTCTCAGATGGAGACTGAGAAGTGCTGCTCCTGCTGTTGTTGACTGGTCTTCAGTAGGAAACATCAAGCAAGACAGAACAAAATGCATTTCGTTCAGATACTTTTCCCAGAAGGAAGCAGAGCGCTTTTTCCTGTGGAAGCAGTGCTGGGCTGATTTTGAATGGCCATAAATGGCTCTGTAAATGTCAAGTGTGACTTTTTTTTTTCCATCCCTTCATAGCAATTCTCTGTACTTGGTACTAATACTCAATGTTGGACAGCTTTCCTTTCTATCTCTACCCATTTTAGGGGGAAAAATAAGTTTAAATCTTTGAAACACTACTTATATCCATTTCCGCCCTCCGAAATGCATCCATTGCTCAAGAGTTGTGCGTGCAGAAAGTAGAATAATTTAGCTGGGAAAGGATTCATGGAGGCTACCTGGTCCCCGCCCAGGCAAGGATAGGTGTAAAAGGTCTTTAAAGATATCCCAAATGCTGATTTTAGAACAAGAACAGAGACAGAGAAGCAGGTAATCTGAAACAAGAGCAGAAGGAAAATTCCTTAGTTTGAAACGTAAAATGGAATAATGAGGTTCCAATATTTACAATCATAGAATGTGTACATTATGGCCATGGTGCCATTTAGAATTTTTCTCTTCTGCTCTTTAGGATGGTTAAATTAATGCTGCTGAGTATAGACATTCTGATGGTTATTTTTGGATAAGTGGGTAGAGGAGAAAGTGGAGGAAACTTCTGCCAATTTGTGTTTTCTTTCAGAGCGGCTCCACCTACTTTCCTGCTATTGTTTCAACTCGCAGCCCTTCAGTGCAGCTTGGTGCAGTCTGACAAAATCCTGCACAATGAGCTGTGCTGCGGAGCACCCAGCTCTTCCTTAGCTGCTCTTGAAACTCATTGAGCATTTGAACATCGATTAGATGCATCACATCTGTTCATTTATTAGCAATAATGTCATCTGTGTAGCAACTATGCATAAATTACTTTCATCTGCATAGAAACTTCACCTCATTGTCCAATGGAAGCTGCTACATCCACCAGGCCAGGTGTCTTTAATAATCCCCCAATGTTTGTATTCTTCTCGACTAGCTTAGCATTTTTGTCATTGTCTGTTTCCTTGCATCCATCCTCCTCTGCCCCATTTCCAAAGCAAGCCTCTTCCTGACTCCTTGCTATTTAAAAACTGGGAAGGGGAAAAAAAGTCATGCTCTCTCGATCATACTGATCACATCCTGTCTGGAACAAAACAAATTAAATAAAGCATCAAGATTTTGGGTGGACTGCCTATAATTATATTGAAAAATAGAAGTTTGACTTCATGAAAAATGTCCTATTTAAAAGGAAAGCACAAAGCAGCCATGTTTTATTTTATTGATGTTTCTATGAAAGCATATCACTATTTGCAAAAAGTCTTTCACTGAACAAAATGTTCAGAACATTCTTGACAAAAGAAAGCTTGTGTAGGAGGTTTTTGACAAAAATAGAAAAAGTAAACACAGAGGTAGAAACTGTTAAGACCTTTCTTTTTTCTCATTATGTGAATAAATCAATATTTCTAAATGCAGAATAAGATATCAATGATCATGGAAAACTCCCTTATTGCTTGTCCTCTTGGTTTTCTTGATGCTAGTGTGTAGCCCAGGATTTTGTAGGTATCTGCCTACAGGAATCATTAACCAGATGACCTGGTCAGATGGACACTGCCCTGGACATTAGGACCCTTGTGTCAGGGACAACCCCCGCAGGCAGAACAGGGCATTAGATCAGCCTGCCTGCCCTGTGGATACTCACCATCCCCACAAAGCCATTCTCCCCGAAATGAAGGTAATCTCCAAGCCTGCAGCTATATTACATTGCACATTATATCTCACTTTCTCTTGAGCACAGAGTGTAAAATATCACCACCTCAGAATTGCAGTTCTCCATCTTCTCTCACTGGAATGCTGCATAATATCAGGAGTGCTAGGCAGGGAAATAATATATCATGTCAGCAGTGCTGCTAATTAACATGTAAATCATTTCACTCACTTTTCCCCATCACACGATTGGCTTTAAAAAGTCAAAGATTTAAAAATGATATAATTTATATTGCAAATTTTCTGAGTCACTAGATTTCCTGCTTTTCATGATTTTCTTTGCCTCCAAGATGAATAGAATCTCATTTTTATTTTAAATGATTCAGGTGTTTTTTTTTCCCCCAGTTTCCTCAGTCTAGGAAGGGGAGCAGTAAGAAAAACATCAGATATCGTGAGCTGGCAGTTGTGGGTCAGAGAAGACAAGGCTTGGGAGGGAGCCAGGAGCACCCTGTGAACAGGAGCTGCAGGCTGAAGACAGCTGCCTGGGATCTGTCTGGGCAGCAGGCACCCCAGGTGAGAGAATCTCGCGGGGAAGCGGCTTCTGCTGGTGTGGGAGTAGTAAGATCAGACCTCCCTTCCACTTAAAGGGGGTTCCCACTAAAGCTCTAACTGGCAAACCCTGCTAATGAGGATGAAACTTAGAGTGCTTCCCAGAATGGAGCTACGTGGGCAGAGAGGAGTTTCTGCATGTATAAAAACATCTGCATTCAAGCTTTTGTTGTTATGGTGTTTGAGCTTAGTCTTGTTTTGTCTTTTTTTTTTTTTTAATGCATGGCGAGCAAGACTACAGGAAAGGAAGAGGATAAATATAGTAACTAAGGTATCCACCAGTTGCGTATCTCTAGGCACAATCTTGAACAATTGCAATAAGAGATCAGGGCAGAATTCCCCGGGTTCTAGGACCTGCTGGTGTGCATAGCTGGCCTTTGACAGCAAAGCAGTCTTCTACTACTCCCATGGAAATTGAGGATGCTCATGGAAATTCATCATAAAGCATTTAACTTGCAAAGACTGGAGCACATCTCTTTCTTGGCTGTAGGGTGCTTGTGTGCAGGAGTTGCATCAAACGCACCAGTCATGATTTTAGGACTAATTGGAACATGTATCTGAGAACAGGTTAAGTAAGTTCAATCACATCATTGTGCCATTTGCTGTTCATCTTGGTAGCTGCAGGTTACACACAAGTCATCTGTGCTTAGGAAGAGCCAAGCTCAGGACATCTGGTGGTTCTCCTGAACTTGCTACTGCTGGTGTCATTCTGCCTAGAGTGCATGAAGGAAAGCTTGGATTCATGTGATGACATTATATAGGTATTCAAGCTTTCATCACTCCAGATAGACCAATGTCTGAACAAGGGCATTCATAAAAAAATAGTGTGGGTGGTAGATGGAGCTAGGCTTGAGCATTAACTCAGACCCAGGATTGATGAAAAGTATAGACATAACAAGAGAAGGGACTGGTGGGTCATGGAAATCACAACAACATCCAAGGGTGTGATTGGTTTGATAATGTGCTGCACCCTCTTACTCACTTGAGCCTGCTTTGTGTGCCAGCACGGATTGCAGTGAGTCAGGCTCAAAGACAGTGGCTGCTCCTGCAAGTAGGAACCTACTTGGGCAGAAAACAGTCTGTGAATGTGGTTACTAATGCAGGTAGGATCTGGTGTCCCAGGCTCTGTTCACCATTTCTGTGTCCCAGCTGAGCATAAATATTGGGAGTGAAGAGAAAAATCAATATAGGAGATAAATATATGAATGGGAGTGGAAAAGAATTGCTATTCCCCATCTATCTGATGGTATACTCATTTTTAATCAGCCATTTGTTCATTTTTATTTTCTTCCCTGGTACCTTTCAGAAGGAGCCATACCATCAGACTTGGTCATAAACATGTGAATTGATAGTTATATCCTCCAGGAGGTCTTGAAAAGCATCTACCTCCCTCTTCTAACTTTGTAGGGAGCACTGGCATTTGCTTTCTGAAGTTCACTAGCATTCAGGCATGAATTAAGTGCCTAAGGCTGTGACTGCATTAACATTTTGGTTCAAAGCTGTTTTTGAAGTGAACTTCCTGATTACCCCCACTTACTGTGTGTTGATTTGGTATGCAAAGCAGTTTTGATGCGTGTGAGCTAGTTTCCTTTAGGAGGAGACTTAATCAGAAGCTCTGCTCTGAATGCACACCAAGTGTGCTCCTACCCCGATGAAGACACTTGCTTCTGAACCAATGAGCAAGCTGCACAACCACAAAGACCTGCAGCGTGAACTGAACATGCACAAGCTGCTAGGGATCTCTTAAAACCACTGAATGCTTCTGCAACATCCTGAATGTGCTTTATAAAGGGCCTACCGCCTTTTCATATTTTCTTACAGCTGCCAGCCCTCATCTCTTTATGATTCTTCTGCTCCTTCTTCAGCATCTGTCGTCTTCTTTCTTGAAATTCTCTACTTTCTTTACCTTAACTCATTTCTGATGCTTCACCCAGTCTTTACTTCTCTTTCTTTCTTTTTTATTTTATTATTACTCATTTCCTATTGCTGTCATCTGCCATGGTAATAACTGCCATCAGCATCCTATAAATCCAGTGGATGTGCACCCAGAGACCTTGAGAAATTGATGCTACCTGTTAACTGTGCTGTGAAAGGCCTGAAAACGTAGCACAGCAGCATAGCCCAGCAGCAGCATCAGAAGGCTACTAACTGCTCAAAAGAACCTCATTAAATTCAATAAGTTGAAGGCCTTGTTCTTGAAGGTCAAGAGCTGGGATTAGCATGGCTGATGTGTCCGTAACATGGGGATCTTGAATGGGTCTTTGCTTGGGAGCAGACCACCCATTGCTGTGCGCCAGGAGGAGAGTTTGGATGGACATGCTCCTTCTGGTGCTGCTCTGGGCTCCTACTCTCCACTCCATGCAAGAGCTATGCAAGAACACATCAAGGGAGACGTTCTTGGTGCTCTCCTTTCCCTGGCTATGTGTTGTTTGGATGGACCAGCTCTGATCCTTTATTACCTTTATCTAACCCTAGGGATCACCCTCTTTGCAGTTTCTGCAGTGATGACATTGCTTGTAATAGCACAGTTTCCTTTGGGCCTGTGTATCTGTGCATATCTTTAGGATGTGTGAATGCACTGAGAGCCTATTACAAGCTTAGATCAAGAAAGGTAAAGGCCACAGTTTCAACTAAAAGGACTCTCAAATTATCCAAAGGTATATTAAACAGCCTCTGCCTAAACATGCGAAGAAGATAAAGCAGTTTCAAGGAAGCTGCTGAGAGACAAAGATAGGAAACCCAATGCCTGCCCCTGGCCTGCCTCACTGATAAGGATGAAGAACCTCCTGAGCACCCATGTGAGCACGTGGCTGCATATCGGCACAGATGCCAGGGAAGAGCTTTGGGAAGGTGGGTTTGAACTTGTCCCTGGGAGACCAGACCAAGGCCCCAGAGTAGGCAGTAAGGGAGGGAAGGGGCAGGAGCAGCTCACGGCACCAAGAGCTAAGACAGCGCTGAGGAGCTTCCCCAGGGTGGAGGAGGACAGAACCCCCAGACCCTCGGCCTCTGCTCCGGTGCAATCTGCCATCTCCCATGCACAGTGTAGGATACTCCTGAGCTCGAGCCGGTCCCTGCAGTGCTGGCAGCCGCTGGGGGGAATGNAAGACAGCGTTGAGGAGCTTCCCCAGGCTGGAGGAGGACAGGACCCTCAGACCCTCGGCCTCTGCTCCTGTGCAATCTGCCATCTCCCATGGCACAGTGTAGGATACTCCTGAGCTCGAGCTGGTCCCTGCAGTGCTGGCAGCCACTGGGGGGAACATGTCCTTCTGCCCGTCTGTGCATTCCTTGCTTTTTCGGCCTCCTCTTCCCTCCTTGATCCTTCACCTTTCTGATGAGGTGGGGCACAAAATGGGGGTTGAGGTCGTAAATACAAAATGGCTCTAGAGAGTGCTGGAGGCAGGAGCTTTCTCCTTGCTTTGTAAGATCCCAAAGAACTGCTGCTAGGTGTATCACTGTGTCCCAGACAGAATTTATGCTGCCATAACCCAGCGCTTAGGAGCTCTCGCTACCACCAAGAGCCACTGGCATGTTCACACACCTGGTTACTAGCAGCAGCCGTTTTATGCTAGTCTAGTTTTTTCCTTTTGAGGAGTGGGAGGGGATAAAATAGCATTTCTCATTTGCTCAGAATGCTCCAGTGTCCTTCGCATTCCTGCACAGGTCAGTCCTTCCTTCTGCCACTTTGCAAACTGCAGTCTGGGGCTCGTGACTTACCAGCCTGGCTGCTGCTGGACCCAGAGGGGTTTTCTGGTGCCTGCTGTAGCCTTTCCTCACCCCTGCATCTGTAAGGACCCCCAGAGCGTGCCGCCTGCCTGAGCTCGCAGCAGGATCACCATCTTTCCTGTCTTCTGCTAACTGGTCGCTTCCCCAACCTCATTTTCCTTCTGCAAAAATATTTTGTCTAGTTAGAAGATAAAAATAACTCACTTTTTTTTTTAGTGATGGATTCCAGAGAGCTTTTCTCAACAGAAAAGCATTGAATGGTAGAACAAATACACCCAAATAATAAAATTAAGATGTGATAAAAGCTACCTTTTAGATATACCTATGTAGACTGAGAATGAAGTAACCAGAATAATGAGCAACAATTTTTGTATTTACAATGTCATTTTTTTTATGGTTCCACCTCCTGTAGAATAGGCAAATGTTGCCTTAGGTCTCAAATCCAGCTGCACTGGCATCCTTAAAGCACTGGGGGTGGTGCATCTTCTGAGAGTGTCTTGGCCAGTTTAGAGGTCACAGACCAAAACAGCCCCAAAAGCCAGTGCAGTGTGGTCTGGGAGCTGCTGGAAGGCTGCATCAAGAGGGGATTTTATTGCTTGTGTTGACTTCATGGGAACTGTTTTATTCTGCTTCCTGCAGTCTGCTCTTACAAGAAAAAAAACCCTGTTGCTCAGCCAAATTTTCTAAAAGCTCATAAGATTTAAAAGATAGTTTGGAATACACTGGGTTTCTTGGCACTACCAGAGAGCTCTGTGACTTAAATAGGCCCTAAAACATTTAAGTCACATAATTCCCATTTGAGGTTGGTACATATTAATCCCAAGTGTGAAACGTCCTGACAGACCAATGTTTTAAAGCTTGAGCATATATATTTGGTTTAGTTGTCAAACTTCAGACACTCATATGGGATCATTTTGTGCTCTGCAAATCAGCCTTTGCACTCCTCAGTGATGTGCAGAAGCTATGAAGATTTACTGCGGAAGTCCTGGCATATAATCCTGATGTATGTGCTGCGGAAATCCTGGTATATATCCTGGCATATAATCCTGGCATATAAACCGCTGGAATGGGCTGCCCAGAGAGGCTGTGGAGTCTCCTTCTCTGGAGATCTTCCAAACCTGCCTGGATGCCACCCTGTGCCACGTGCTCTGGGTGTCCCTGCTGGAGCAGGAGGGTTGGACTGGATATCTCCAGAGGTCTCTTCCAAGCTCAACCATTCTGGGATTCTGGGATTCCATGAAGTGAGGCAGTGAGGTGCCCTCAGGATTCCCATTGCTGGCCCTGTGGAGAGGTGCCTGTACTCCCTGCCTCTTGCTAGTAGGTTTTGCCCTCCAAACATGGCCAGACCTGCTCCTATCCTAGTCCTGGCAGGATGATATGAGGAACCCCATGGCTTATAGATGACTATAGCATCTTACAAGTACTAATGTCTAAACACAGACACACTGTTTTTTAGGACAAATTGCTTCCTAAAACAGAATATGCTGTTTTTCATCTACCCTCATTTCCATGATGAACCAAGCTCTAGGTGTAAACCTGCAGAGAAAATGTAGGGACAGGTTTCTATTTTCAAAACTGGAAGCAAAATAATTCAGAGTAAATGCAACTCAAAATGCCATTTCTGAGTTTGTTTAACAATCAAGGCACTTTTCAGTGGCTTTACATTGCTTACCTGAGATCTCTTCTGTTGTATCTAGGAGAGTCTGTGAATTTCTCTACTTATCAGCTAACTCCCTCAGAATTGAGTTTAAGATTGGACTAATTGGTTGGTGTCCAGCATCTCTGTCCTCAGGTTAGGTGATTATGGTGACTTCTCTTATAGTGACTTTTCCAAAGCCTCTTGTTGCTGACAATGCCAATTACATACTTCTTTTACCCTAAACCTGATTTCCTGCCTATTATCCAAGACCAACATGTTTCTTTACCAGGTGATAAACATTTCCTCCTGTCCCACAGGCTTTTTCTGATCTGTTGTTCTGCCTGGAATTTTAGAAATAGCAGTTGGGATGTGGGATTTTTTCCTATTCTTCCCTCTCAAAACATCGTAATAAGTGATGTTAGCTGGACCTACAGTCAGGTCAAGATATAAGCTACTCCTCAGCCTCAGTGGTTGATACGGAGCATAGCCCAACACAGACAGCATGTCCCATGGCCCCTGTCCCACATCCCATTCTTTTTCTTCCAAAATCTTGTCCCTTATTATATACTGATTTTGCCCTTTTGCGCTTCATTTAGTGCAAATGCAGTTTTGATGAGGCACCTCTCTCTGGATTCTGCACAGAAAGCAGATGTTGCCCATGGGCCTTTCCTCTTGGTTTGGCAGCTGTATGCATGTCTCTCCTGATCTCCAGTTGCCAGGCTCCTTCCAGCCAAAACTGTGCTCATACTTGTTCAGGCTTTCTGAGTGTTGCCACACTGCAGAAGACTGTTCTGCGAAGGATGTATCATTGAATGACTTGCTGCTCTTACATCCTCCTTATTTGTCAGTCTTTAGTTGCCAGGATTTCCATGTGTCTACATTATTCTTTTTCATGCCATTTCCTTTCTCCTACTCGGCACTTACGATGAATTTCAGGGGCCCTTAGTGTCACACCAGCGCCAGGGGCAGTCTGCAAGGGATACAGAGCTACAACAGTATCATCCTTTTTCTAGGCACAGATGTGGGCTCTGGGCAGGTTGCCAGTCTTGGCAGGGACCATCTGTGTCTGCAGCAATTCTGAGCTACCTTTTGGCTGCCTGTGGCTGCAATTTTGTATTCCCTCTGAGCTTTGCCTTGTGTCTCCAGAGAAACAACACAAGAGAAATTACTGCTTGCTACCTACACTCCCACTTTGAGTATGACCTACGCATGTAGTACAGGGCTTGGGAAGGAGGCATAAGAAATTCACCTGCTCTGTCCTCCTTAAATCTATCTGAGCTTATCCTGGAAAACCTGCTGTGCTCCCAGCACAAGCTCTGGGGTCCAGGGGCTATAACAGTGTTTTCCCTGAATTTATTGCCAAAACACTAGAGAAATGATGAATTTATACCCTGGTTACATTAAAGAACACAGTTGTTCTTCTCTGCCTTCATTCGCAGTCCTTGTCCATCTCCATGATCTGACCTCCTGCCGCCTGCTGGTGCACATCAGCTCTCTGCATCCAAGGTTAAATTCCTTAGCTCCAGAAATAAGGTGTCCTTGGTTGCTGGCCCTTGCCCGTGTAATGACTTATTGCAAGGTAATTACTAGGTATTAAAGAGCCACATCTGACAGAAAAAGCATATGTTTTTGCATGCAATAACCTGGAATAAAGAAACAAAAAGGGAGGAAAAGAACCATAAGAGTAAAAATCCATCAGCTCTCAAGGTGGTGAAAGGCAGGCTCCAGTGATGATAATCCTGTGAGACAGTATTGTATTTGGCACTGAGACTCCTGTGTGTGATCTGTGTCTTGGGAATCCCTTAGGAAAGAGTTGCCAATCTAAAAGAAAAAAAAAAAGGCAGAAACAGAGAGTGAAAACTCACCTTATTTATTATGTGGCCATGTTTCTATCTTCCACAAATCTTGGAGAAGAATGGGCCCAGTCATAACTTTCCCACTCACCTTTAATCCATAGTGTTCCTTCAATACAAACTGGAGTTCCACAGAAATATGATTTAACTTCAGAATTTATGCTTGTTTTTCTTGGAAGGAGAATTCTTCTGTTTTCTTAACTAGGGGGAAAGTGAATCATTGTGCAGTAGAAGGGCTAGATGCTAGGTTGGAAAATAATGAATTTCTTGTTTTGTGACCTGGGGAATACAATGCCCGGGATTTTTTTGTAAATCATTGTTCACAGTCTTTTGCTATAGCTGAAACAATAATGATCCATACTGCCTAAAAAATAAGAGTGTGTAAAAATCCTATTTTGTAAGTATACAGTCACCTCAAATCTATTCATGTGCCTTCCTCTGTGTGATATTTTGATATGCTGTTGTTTTATTTATGAAGCATTCCAAGCTGGATGAAACCCCACTTCCTCCAAAATTAAAAATATATTTATATATATTTGAAAAGGTAGCAATTTTTCATGCATTCAAAGCCTAAAGAACTTTATGTGTTTCACATTTCAGCACACAAACAAAGCACACTGCAGAACACCGGTTATGTGTGAAATGTTTTGACTCAAATAGTTGGTGATGAATAAGGACAGATATATATATATATGTGTGTGTATATATATATATATATATATAAAGATTTGATACGTGATGACTGTAGCATCTACTTAATCAAATTATCATTCACTTACAAGTCATCATCCATCCACAATCTGAAAATAGAGACCATTGTAAGAAATAAATTCTACAAATGGGAGGGAGAGGGGTAATCAAGTTTCAGATGGTTTTATGCACTTGACAAGATGTCATGTTTTGCCTTTTTCACTTTTTCTTCTCTATTAGAAACTGGTGAGTTAATTTCCTCTTCTAATCAGGCAGAGAAACATTCGTACATACAAAAAATGCTGTTGTGAAATTCCCAACTTTGCAAGGAATCTGTAGGCAGATAAAGGGTTTGTAGACATGCTTAAGTGACTTTCAAAGCGGAAAAAATTCGACTTGCTTGTACTCATTTAAATCCATCTATAACCTTACAATGGCAGCAGCATTGCTGGGGTCCTTTAACATAAAGATGAACTTGCTATTACTCTACTTCTTGTTTCAGACTGCTCAGATAACAAGAGCAGCAGAATGGAAGTGTCCCTCTGTGCCAAGAACAATAAAGTGGATGAGCGGAGTCTAGGAATTCTTGGCAACAAATATCTCACACAAATTAGACTCTAATATGAGGTATTTTTAGATCTGGATTCCTTTCACTGGATGTGCAAATGATAAGGTTCCTTGGAGCAAGTTCCTAGTATTCTCTTCCTCTTTCTGGAAGGGATTGCAATTCTTGGAAGCAGGAACTGCATTTGTTTCTGGGAAGATTCTTATTAATTTTGGTATTTTATTCTTTTTTTTTTTAATTTCAGTACATAAATTAAAAACTCACATTGTAAGATACTGACAACTCCAAAATGTGATGTAGGAGAAGGCTTTCCTTGAAGACTGCTGAGAACCTCCCATTACCCAAGGAAATCATGATGTTTGGTGTTTTGGATGAAACGAAGCACAGTTTCAATGAGCAGCCTGTGTGAGGGTCATCATGTTGCTGTCTCTGATGATGGTATCCTGCATCTCAAAATATTTTTTTCATGCTAGAGGATTCTATTATCATGTGGGATTCATAATTTAATTTTAATTAAAAATGGAATAAATAAAAGTGCATGCATAACTCTTACAGCTGTGAGAAATGAGAACCTAGTGTCTTAAAAAAAAGGCAATTCTAATGTCTATTTGTTTTAAATGTTCATGACTTGATCAAGCACAGAATTTTCAGGATCTGTTTTTCAAATAGTGTGTGGTCATCGTCTGCCTTAAGAAAATTCCCCAATATTAGAGAGAAGTGCCTCATGGTATTTAATGTGGACATAAATGTGTGTCAGCAAGGATTTGGCACCTTCATCTTCTAATTCTTATCTTAACCACAGTACAGCCAAGATTCTTGGGTAAGAGGAAGACAGCCTTGGCTCCGCTCTGCATAGAGCTCCCGTCCTCTCGTGCTGAACTTGGTGACAAACTCCCACCCATGGCGCAGACCAGGACAACATTGATCGACACTGCTGGGATCGAGGCTGGTGGCTTTTGACTCTCGTCTCACCTCCTGCAGCTCGCCAGGGTTGTGGCTCTGGGGTTTCCAGCTCAGGGGTGCAGGTTTGCTGGTGGGTCTTGTGCATTTGGGTGCCTTGTGCAAGATGAGGCAGGAGCTCCAGGTCCCTCTGGATGGGACATCTCCTGCCAGGCAGTGAGGTTCTCCTCGTGTTTGTGTTTGTTACATTCTAAGTTAGATTTGCATGATTGGCTATTTATTATTTACTTTTTTTTTCATGTTGCTAATGAAAGGTGACTTAAACCCAAGGAGACTGTCTTAAGTACCCAGATTGCTCCACTTTTTCGTGATGTGTCGCTCAGCAGCACATTTCTTTCAGTCACGACGTCGGCTTGCTTCATTTCCCACAGTGAAGTGGTAGTAAAATCACATAAAGAGAGGATGGGAAATTGAGAGTTATGTGGGGTATCAAGACTTCAGTCTTATAACAGGTCCCTGGAGGAGCATTGATCTATCATTTCAGAGACCAGATAAAAACCACTGAGACCCTGTTTAAGTAAGTGCAGGCGAGTCGCAGAGAGCATTCGTGCAACTGCAATGGAGAGAGGGACAGTCAGTGCCGAGAGGGTGTGAGTGTGTGCTTAAGCTTTCAAAATGTGATTTTTTAAATTTATTTAGATATCTATTGGTACTGATTTTGCAAGCTAACCTATTAAAACTATTTGCTGCATTTTTTTCTGTCTTTGTAATTACTGTAAAGGTTGGAGAGCTGTGTTTGTTCCAAATTAAATTTCATCCTCATGCTCAAGCATGTGTTTAGATTAATTCTACCTGAAGTGCACGAACTAGTTTGGTTTTATGAAGCAATCTGGTCAAATTTCCCAACTGGGCACTCTAAAAAGAGAAATCTGAAACATATCAACTGTGCTAGTCATCTCTTGATGATGAGGCCTTTCCCCTGCAGGGAAATCCACATTTATTTTTGTTCATTCCACATTTCAAACGCACTCCAGATATAAATTGCAAAGACATAGTTCAAATACATTTATAATTACTGCTAGTATTTCTGAGGATCTCAGAGGTGGCAGCTAGTTTGTTAAAGTGGCATAATTTCTAGATGCATCTGCTACTAGTGGGGGATTTAAAAATATATATTCTTTCTGCTATGGCATTTCCATGTTGTAAATTAAGCACTACGTTTAATTCTCAGTAATCCCCAGTTAGTCCTTTCTTCTCTTTGCCAGACAGCTGTGGGAACGGAGGAGCCTTTGTCCCCAGGTGTCCTTGTGCCGGAGCCATCAGGGAGAGGTGACAGCCGAGGTGCCCACGCCGGCCCCTGTCCCTGTCTCTTCTGCGGCTCCTCCAGCTCCCGCATCCAAGGTCGCTATCAACCCAGCTCTCTTGTCAAGCTGCCGGCATCGCGAAGCCTGTGCACTGTATCCTGCCTCGGGAGGATTTGAGGAAGCAGCGTGAAAACCGTGTTTATAAAAGGATGTGAAATATAAACTAACTCTCTCTTTCTGATATCTGAAGATTTATCTCTTGGTAAAACTCCTCACGGGAAAGCTGCAAAAATTCAATGGCTGGGTTAATTATGATCCTACAAACTCAAATTACCTTAATTTACTTACAGAAGGTAACATGATAAAAGATATTTGGCTATGTGTCCCTCTGCAAATAGAACCACAATTTTCTCTGTTTTTATGCCACACTGTCTCCAAATGTCTTGCAACAGAGCAAAGGGGAGGTCAGGCTCCCCAGCACAGCTCTCCGCCAGGGCCGACGCTTTGGGAAGCTCCGTGGCTGCAGCGTAGTAAATAACAGGGCCCACTCCACAGACGAGCGAAAAGAGCCAGGATCATAACACGGAAAAGGCATCGGGGGCAGGGCTTGGAGCTGTGGTCAAAGGCAGGAGAGGATGTACAATCATCCTGAACGTGCATGAAGGCACAGCAAGGATGAGTAAAAGGGATAATTACCAGGAATTTACGGGGTATTAGCGCAATCATGGGCTGACCTTTGTTTGAGCAGGGAGAAGGAGGTGGAGGAGCCCAAGATAAACTCCAGGTTAAGAGCTGAAATGAGAGACAATTTGCCAGAATTTTAATACCCATGGAGAAAGCTGGAAAGAGGAAAAATATTAAGTTATTTTTGAGATATTAGGAGGCCTCGCAGGAGAAGAGAGCAAGGAAAATAAGCAACCCTGGCTATTCATTCACAGTCATTGGTGCAGATGTGACAGCTATAACCATGGAAGAGGATTTAGATAGGCAAGCATAAAAAGAAAGTGGGATAGAACCTCCATTAAATAGTTAAGGAGAAAACAATTGAAAAAAAAGAAAGAAAAACAGGAAGAAAATCTTAACAAGCAAAGGATACATCTGGTTGTTGGAGGGAAGGGAGAAGCAGAGAATGAAAAAGCAACTCTTGTTCCCAAAAATAAGGTAGAAGGGTTGCTTCAATGCACTGGAGAGTGGAAGCTGGTGAGAGGAAGAAAGGGAAATCAAAACACTGGAAACCTCAAGGTTTTGAGAAGCCCGAAGATGAGGGGGAGGAGGGAGAACGAACAGCAGGCAGCAAAGGAGGTGGAGCTGAGCCAGCAGCAAAAAGCGTCATGGACTTCAACAGGGCGGAAAGAAAGAAACACAGAAAAAATGGCTAGTGAGAGGCTGTGAAGAGTGGCCAAGGGAAGAGCAGAGGATGTGAGCTACAGAAAAACACTTGGAGCAGTGGGTTGCCCTGAAAACAGAGCAGGAGAGCAAATTTGGTAGTTCTTCCTCACACAAAGGCTTTTCTCTTTGTATCTGAATGTGCCTATTTCTGTCAATCTGATTAAACTAAGCAGCTGATATTGTTATTCAGGTGATGGTTGGGTGCCGATAAACAACCTTCAGGAGCACACAGGGCCTGTATGAGGAGCTGATTTATGGGTCAGTGACCAAAATTAAAAAAAAAAATCAAAGAAAGAAAAAAAAAATCGCTGTGATCCCAAACAAATGTTATCTTCCTCCATTTTTTTCATGATGAATGGGCAAGAAGAGAAACAAAATTCTCTGCATCTGTTGCGAAGCCAAATATCTTATTTCAGGTCTTTGTCAGGCCCGCCGGGGGAACAAAGGCCTGAGAGCCCTGAGCTCTGCGCAGTGCTGCCGCCGCGGGAGTCGGAGCCTCCCGCTCCCACCGGTGCCGAGGCTCGGAGCACAGCGCAGAAGCCGAGTCTCGCTCCTGCCCAAGGGTGCTCGGCCCCTCTTCTCTCTGTGGCTGCCACGCACCAGGCCGGGACATTTTCTGCAAAACTCTCCATGTTGTGCCGGGCTCCTGAGTCCCAGCAGAAGGGGCTGCTGCGCGCAGCCCCGGCGCAGGGCTCTTCTCAGGGCGAGCGGAGGTAGATGCACGTTCAGCTGCTGCTCAGCTCAGGCCGTGGTTTTAATTAAACTCCTGCACGGTTTGCACGCTCCAAACTGTGACGGGCCGCGCTCGGAGGAGGTCTCCCTCACTGCTGGCAGCCAAAGCTCTCCCACTAAAGACTTGCTGGGACAGAAAGCAAGCGAGAAAGAGAATAACGCTGTAGCCTGAGCCTGTTGCAATGTTTGAAGGCCAGGGACACGAATAAAATTTGTTTCAGATGGTCTCAATTTTTAAAGTGGCCTAACATTTAGGACAACCCAACATGACCAGCAGCTCTGCAAAATGCATAGGACTCCCTCAAAGCACTCATGCTGGGCCCAGAAGATATTGGGAGGTGCCTGCAAGAATACGGTTATGGGCACAATTAAAGCAGCTAATTACACATGAGGTTGCTGAGGCTTGGCATCTCCCTCTGAGGAGCTGTTACTAGCAAGGACCACAGGTTCAGCCACTGAATTTGGTGCTTTGAAGCAACAAATGTGGCTTCTGGTGTCTATGATGTGGTGCTTCAGAAAAGAAGAAGTTAAAGCAGATCCTGCTGTCTGCCCTGCCTTAATCACCACTCTTAGTAGTAGGACCGCTTATGTGGAGTGGGGATCCTCCCTGGAGAGGGGGTGCTGGCCTCAAGGTGGTGGCTTCTGCATGGCTTTCTAGTCCCATCTGTGAAGTGCCGCTACACTGTGCCTCTGGAGCTGCCCTTGTGCTCCCTAAAGAGGGCACTGGCAGCCCCGTTTCTGACCACCTTGGCTGGGGGCTCACCTGGCCAGGCCACTCAGCGGGAGGTGGCCCTGGCCAATGCTGCAGTGGGGATTAGGGAGACCAGAGACTTGTTCCAGTGCTGGTGGACACAGAGCCTGATGCTTCTCCTGCCGCCTTAGGGGGGCTTGTGGAGGACCCTCACACCATCTATAGGCTCTTCAAATGCAGCTTGTTGCTTGGGTTGCTCTGAACAGGTCAGTATAGACCTGTCAAACATTTCAACAGGTGCATGGAGTGCTTATACCTGGCCCTGTATCTTGCTGGTCCTCTATGGGCATGTACTTGGTGCCAAAGCTGCCCTGATCCCACCACAGGCTTTCCTTTGCCTTAATTTCCAACTCTGAAACCAGGGTCGAGGCTGAGGAAGGAAGAGCTCTGGGCCAGTTGTTTCCCTTTGTGGCAGTGAAGTTTGACTGCTTGGGCTCTCACTGCACTCCCCATTCAGCAGACAGTGTCACCTCCGCCTGGGTCACCTCACGCAGCCCCTGCTCGGAGGGTTTCGCTGCCTTGCTGCAGGTGCCAGGACCAAGCCTGAGTGCGGTACAAGCTGGACGTGTTCTTGCTGCTGAAGTGAGATCTGTTTAATACTTGCCTGCACTCAATGTGTAAATATTATGAGGAATCTGTAAAAAAAATCTTCCGAAAGCCACTTCGCTCAGATGTTACCATGAACAGATTATTGTCCATTTATGGCTGAGGAAGAGACTTTGTAATTCACAGAGCATTTTATAATATCTCTGATTTGTGTGGTGCTGGGAGTAGCCCAGCAAATATCTATTAGCAACAAAAAGGGCAGTCAGGATCTCTATGTAGCAGGAGAAAGAAGGATGGTCAAAGGTGATTTATGATTGCTCAAGCAAAGGAGTTTTATCTGTTCTCTCAAAGGCAGACTATCTTAAAAAAATTACTGTGTAATGGGCGATAAGTAATTGTTTATAATGAGACAATTTAAACAGGTGATATGAATTATTTCTTAACTAAAAGCACAAATAACATTTATGGCTGTTTTAAAATTAATGGCCAGGCTCCCACTTGCTTACATTGCTTACATTGCTTGAGACTTTACCCATTCTGCATATGCAACGTGATGTCATCCCAACAACTTTATCCTTAGGGTAGTTTTTGTACAAAGTCCAAAATGAAGCCAGCATTTAAAGGAATCGCAGCAGAAGGGAGCCCACAGATTTTCTGATAGCCTTAAAAGCCATGGGGACTGTAGACTCACTCCAGGCATCAAAACAAAAGCAGCTTCAGTCATCAGACCCAGGGGAAGACCTTACCACAACCTCTGCTCATCCATTTGCATGGTAACTCCAGGCCATTAACTCTGTGTTAATAAACACAGATCTATAATCCTGGGCCAGCTTGTCCATGGGAAATTTGCAGCATTCACAGAGGAGTATTAGAGGGGGCTTTAGCTCTCCCTAAGGGCTAGAAGGCCAGGGATGTCAGGGAGACAAGCGGGATGGACCTGACCCAGCAGAAGGCTCTTTTCTCTGACAGGTCTCAGCTGTACTGAAGTTTTTGAAAGCTGCAACCGTTTGGTTTTATCTTTATGCTTGCTGAAGTCCTGTTCTACTAACACCTTTGGATGGGGAGTGCATGCTTAACTAAAAATAGCTTGAAATGAATTTAAGCTAAATGCAGCCCACCTGGTAGTTGCAAACACAGTTATCTCCTGTTCCTTCCTTCCTTCCTTCCCTCCTGCCTCTTTCCCGGCTCGGTTTAACCAGAGCACAGGTGTCTTCCTGTGTACCAGCACTGGAAAGATGAAGCAAATTCTCCTCTCTTAGAATTAGAGGGGGTGATCACTTGGGCTTGTGAATCAGCATGGGGTGATGCTAATAACATTCTGTAAATTAATCCCTTTCAAAGCTCAGCAGCCCCAGATACCCTGCCACAAGGAGCTGGTAAGATGGGGTACAGGGTAGGGCTGTCCTACCTGAACTGCAAAGGAGCAGCTTCTCACAATGACAGCTCTGGTCAGAAGCACAGAAGAGGCAGCAATTCACTGGCAAGTTCCATATATAAGAATGAGTTATTCCTGCACAGCTTGCAAGGTATTTGGAAGTCCCATCCTGGTGATTCTGCCTTACTCCCTTTGACTTCTCTTGGACTCTTAACAATTACCGTTTGAGACCTTCCTCCCATTACAGTTGAAGGGTGATAAGTAGATGCGGACACTTGGATGCTTTTATTTAGCTAGACCTTTTCATGTGAGCCAGATCTGCTGCTTCAGTCTTCAAAGACCATCTTTAAAGATAGTAACTTTCTTCGTCATAACCATGTAGACCCGAATCCATCTTCCACGGATCTTCCACGTGGGTGTGCTGGAGGAAGAGACAGACCATAGCTGCTGAACTACATCCTACCTCTGGAAGTGGAGGATCCAGTCAAACAGTTAAGAGTGTTTTCTAGAGGTGGGACTGGGTTCAAGGGAGTATGGAGCTGTCTCTTGGCTCTGTCAGCAATTCCCATGCAGCCCAGGACAAGCTCGCCACACTTTCATATATGAAATGAGGATAAAGACACTTGCTTTCCTAAACACCTTTTGGATCTACAGAGGAAGGATCCATATGTATGATGTCTGACCAAGGGGCAATAGCTCCTGCCGTCAGCTTTGAGGTGTGTATTTTAGCAGTGCTCTGAGAACTTCCTACTTCCCTTGCACACAAGCTGTGCTTGGCCCTATGAGCTGTGGGGTACCTGAGGGGTGCCAGACTCATTCCCAAACTCTTTCTGTTTGGACTGAAAGCATCTCTGCACAGTGCTAGTCCAGTCTTTCCCTGTGGGTTTCATTTTTATCTTTGCAAGTGGAACTAACTCACACAGCGAGCCAGTAACTCAAAGCGTCAGGTTTAGCTCAGGATGAAAGATACTCAGTATATTGGCAAGAAAGCAAAGTCCATCCATGGCTGTTCTTGCCCCTCTTGCGTCTGCCCAGGAGGCTCTGCCCGTGCGCCCGCACCCCTCTTGCTGACTGCCCCTGTCCCATCACATGTACAGGGTCCCTGTACCTCCCTGTCCGGCCTCCCCTCCTCAGGCAGCCCGGCACTCCAGGTGACCTTGGGGCCTCTCCATGACACTCATGGCACTGAGCCACAGGAGCCACTGCCACATTTTGCTTTCCCGCTCAAACATGTTCATGCTCTGAGCGCCAAAAGGAGGAGGATCTCCCTCTGGCAGCAGTTTTACTAGAAGCACAGCCAGCCCCATCCTCCCAGAGACACCCTGGTGGGCTTCAGTGAGGACGTTCAGGGCAGGCCAACATGGGCCATGCTGTGCCAAGGGTTTCCCACCGCCTCTCCCTGTTCCCCTGAGGCACACCAGTCAGCACCTTGCACTGCTGTTTTTGAAGTTTTGAGTGTCAGGGACACGCAAGCAGCTCTGCCTAGTGCAAAGGTATCTCCATGTGTCAGCTGCAAAGCAGCTTGGTTGCCTATCCACAGAGCCCAAAAATGAATCCATAGGTTCTGGAAAACATCCAGGGATACGAGCTATTCAGAGCTGGTCAGAAATATCATGGAGCAGCAGGAGACAGGTACCAGCAAGCCATGGAGGAAGGGGTGCAGGCTGTCACTCATTAAGCACTGTGGGGAAAATGAAAGTTTCAAGCCAACCAAAGGCAGGAGATCCTCCACCGTGTGGCTAATGGATGGAAGAGAGCAAAAGAGGAGAAGAAGAAAGCCCAGGAGAGCATAGGCAGCACAGTAAACAGCAAAGGTGCAGGAAGGGAAGTGCCAATGCCAACCGCTGAGCATGTCCACCTCTCCATGGCATCCAACCAGCGGTGCAAGCAACTCTTTCCCAAAGTGTAAAAGTGCCTCCCCAGGCTATTCTCCTTTCTGTGTCCCTCCTCTGCTCTACAGGACACTGAATCAGGACAAGACACTTTAAGCAAAAGCAAATCCCAGGACAGGGGAGCTCACAGTTCTGCAGCTAATTTGCTAACCATGCTCATGCCTGGCACATTTCTTCAAACAGATATCCCATCCTCTTGTCAATCCAGATGAGTTATGTCTATGTTCTCTTTAATACCTGTGTTGATACTTCTATGAAATATGCAACTGACTTTATATGGCATGAAGTGCTCTTTTTAAGTCTATGCCTTCCATTACTTTTCTCCTGAGTGTGATTAGCTTTGTCAAACACAGCAGTCATCAGCATCACTCATACTGTGTCTTTTGATTTTTTTGGTGCTCTCAGTGTCCTTTGATTTGATTCTTGTTAGCTCAAGAATTTGTCAGGGCTATTAAAAAAGGAATATTTCAGTCAGGCGTTCATTATCAAACTGCATTTACTCTGGAAGTGGCTAGTCAACTGTGCAAAGTTCAAATTTTCCATCTCTACTAGTTCTCTACCCACCTTTCCTTATTGTTACTTTTATAAACTACTCCCCATTTTGTTATTCCTCATATTTTTCTTACAAAGCATATACTAGAACAAAGGGTTCTATACAATTTAATGGGATTTTTTACTTTTATCTTCAGTTGGAATCTGACAACTACCACAATTAATTTGTATTACTAAGTGTAAATGCTGAAGTCTGAATAAGTAAAAGGTAAATTAGAGAATACTTAGAAAAGGATGTGTTTTCAAATCTCCAAGGGTTGATGAAATGCTGGGTTTTAGAACTGGCAGAAACAATTGCAGAAGAACTATTCATTGTCTTCAAGCACTTATGGAGGGTGGTGATGGTTCAGAGGGCTGGAAAAGAAACACGCACACACGCATACACACACTGTATGTTTAAATATTTTAAGATGGTGTCAGAGATTCATAAACCAGTCTTTTCAGCTAAAGCTCTTGTAAAAAATACTGGAACATGTAAGACCATGTAAAAACACAGATGAGACATGTCTGTGAAGAACATATAATGTCAGATAAATTTAATTTCTTTCTATAAAATGGTTACAGTCCTTGAAAATAAGGGAAAAGCTGCTGACTTCATGTTGCTTGTAGCCATTGTCTACAGATGCAGTCAAACTCAGTGTGAATGCATACTATGTGTTCATAGACAGAGTATTTTCTAGCCTAATCATCAGTAAGCAGGTGTCCTGACTCTGCCCCAGCAGGTCACGTTCATGAATAATGTATAGTTTGGTCATTGCCCATGTCGCCTTACATCCCCTCATACATCCAGATGGATCTTTTTGTGATTGAAGCCTTCTTTGATCTCCCCCTAGATCTTCAACTTGGATCTTAGCTTGACTTATCCTTTCATTCTTTCTCCCTGCTTTAGCACCTTTCTCCTTGAAAAAGGCAAAGTATTTTTATGTAATGTTTGCTCTCTGAACTCTTAGAGGTGCTGAGCCTTCAGCCTGGTGCATATGGACACATCTAATTTTTGAAGATCCCCCAATTCTGTGACCACACCATACAGGAGACTGTATGTTTAAAACCAGTATCCCAGGGAATGGATAGGCATTCCCTGGGATGCTGATTTTAAATATACAGTCCATTTGATGCAGGTGAGCCCAAAGCATGACCAAGCACCTAGCCAAGGGATTCAGAACCTATACATGAGTAAAAAAGATGAAGAGAAAGGAAGAGAAGAAAAAGCCCATGGAACTTTCTCCTCATTAAACCTACCAGTGTATTTTCAGACACATGGGCTTTGAATTTCCAGTCCAGTCTATATCAACACCAAAGACTATACCAAGACTATAGCAAATTAAACAAGTTCAGCGCATTGACTTGAGTACTTGCCTTAAATCATCCCTACTGTTGAACTGCTGGCATACTGCCTAGTATGATTTTGGCCTGTGTCAACTAGCAGTCCCCAGGCAATTCCCCAGCACAGTCTGGGAGATAAGAAATGTTCTCTATAAGGAGTATGTACTTCTTTACCCCCAGATGAAAGAGTTCAGCCAAATGGGTGCAAGCTGCACCACACCATCTGTCCTTAAGGAAAAAGAATCAGCCTTGACCCATTTTTATTTACCAGTGTAAGCAAACAGACTGCTCTTTGGAATTGTGCAAGCACTTGACCATTGTCCAAATGGATAATTGGATAAGAGGTCTTCAAGTGTAACCTTGGTGCACCCTTACAAGTTGTTTTTGGCTCCACATGGCCACTGGTGAAGCTCAACAGAAGCATTCCAGCCCCCAGCAATGCTCACAGAAACAGAAAGAAAAGTTGTGTCAAGTAAATAAGCTTAAGAAGAGGTAACCAGCAACAACCATAAAATATGAGGAGATAGGTAAAATAGAATCTAAGGGATACCATGCCTCTGTGCCTGTGGGTGTGCCCTGTCAGCATCAGCTAAAGTAATTGGTTGGATTTAATAGGATAGTTGTGCCTCTTGCAAAGTCACTGTAGAGCTCTAACTTCTCAGGTCTTTTAGAGAACATACAGAATGCTAAGGAACTGTGTCATCCCTGGCACCCTGGCATATATGCCACCCATCATGGTGGCATATATGGGTTTGATTCTGGAAACCTTGAGGTCAACTTGCTGTCGGGCACATGCAAATTCTCAGCTTGGTTGGGATCCAATTCAAGTATGGGTAAACCTGTCTCTTGCTGGCAGATGTGAAGAATCCTGCACCTATGTGACCTTTTGAGCCAGCTTTGTTGTTAGACTCTGCAAATAATATCCCAATTTGCCTATTTTTCAGGAATGACTTCCCTCAGTACAATGGGATCTGCTCTTCTGTAGTGGCAAATTTATTGGCCTGCCATGCCATTCTTCCTCACATTTCTCCCTGTCATGATTTATCATTCCCTGTTGGAGTGAGAGTCCTGAAGACTCAGAGCTTTTGGCTGCATTAAAAATGGGGCTAGACTACACATTTCAGTGTTTTAGTCTTCAGAGCATTAAGAAAGGTCTCTTGAAACAGCTATGATCGAGTGCTGACCACCCCATGATGATATTCATCAAGAAACTAAGGGTGCTGGGTCCCCTCTAGTTTGCAGAGAAAAGGTTCATTTTGGGGTGGTATATGAAGCATACACCAAATGCTTCCATGAAGCATGAGTTTCCTGTCAGTTCTGTAAGAGCTAGAAACACTGAATATTCTGTAAATTATTTCAACTTGTTGTGCCCAAGGCAGTGATTGACACTGTATTCATTTTTTTGAGATACTCAAGAATGACCTATTTCCTCAGAGAGTTATAGAAAAATAACCTGGTCTTTGTAGTGGATACTTTTTTAATATTGTTTCCAGGAGACTTTTGCATCTCTCCAGTTCTAAGTACCTGAAAGATAAAGGTGAACACAACCTTGAGGATGCACTTCTGGTTTCAGGGTGTAACTATACTTTTGATGAAGAATCCTGGAGGTGGGGAGAAAAATATTTAATTGAAGGAAGAGTTGTTTTTTGATTTAGATGAATCAGAAGACAAGGCTTTGTCTAGTAAATTTGAATAGGTCTGGTTCTCCTTTGTAGGACATGATTCTGAACATCTGAGGTGAGCTGTTTGAACTGAAATATGCACACAGTTGTTCATGAGTTTGTCTAAAACCAAGTTTGGCCACTTGGAGCTCTTTTCAGGCCTTCACAGAGCTGTGTATCCTTTAAAAGCATTGAAAACTAACCTTTATTGGACAAGGATGTGCTGAGATCCTTGTTCACTGGAAGCTAACTGCATGATCACCAAGATGGGAGCTGAAAAGCATATGATCTTGATCAAGAAATGCTGAGCCAGGTAAAAATTCACTGTCTTTTTCCATTTTCCTTTTCGTAGTAGTCTAGTAAGCCTCTTCACAAACTACAACTGAAACAGCCTTTGAGTTTATCAGTATACTCTCTGTAATCAAGCTTGGACTACCCCAGTGGGTAATGATAAAGTCTTCAGTCTTAAGTGCTCACAAGGCACATCCAGCCAGCCAGAGACTGGATACGCCTATGGAAGACATTTACTAACAAATGCTGATGACTCAGAGAACTGAGCTGCCCGTGACTTCAGCAAGGCCTTGGCACAGTTCCACATGACAGTCTCATGAGCGAGCTAAGAAAATATGGCCAGATAAAGCTGTAATAAGTACAAATCTGCTGGAAAATTGTGCTCAAAGGATAGTTATCAGTAGCCCACAGTCAGATTTGAAGGATATATTGAGCAGATTCCATAAGGACCAGTTCCAGGCCAAGCAGAAGCCAATATATCCATTAATGGTCCTGACGCAGGAATAGACAACACTCTCACTGTCGTTGTGTAGAATCCAAGATGGGGGAGGGAAGAGCTGCCAGTCCTTTGAAAGGCAAGACTGGAACTGAAAAAGTTCCTGACCAATTACAACAAGAACCTAAAATAAATAGAAAATAAACCGACAAGGATAAGGGCAAAGTATGATACACGGGTAGTAATAGGCAACTACACAAATACAAATTAGGTAACTGCCTAAGCAGCAGTTCTGCAGAGCTGGAGCTCATGATTAAAGATGAACATGAGTCATCCGCATTGTGCTGCTGTGAAAGAAGGCAGATGCCACACTTGGATATATAGTCGTGAATAAGATTAAGTTAGTATTTCTGCCTCCACTCTCATGATCCCTTCAAGGCTTCTGTAGCTTTGTCCGTTCAGGAGCACCACACTTCACCATACCAGTTAGACACAGTGCCCCAAGGAACGCAGGAAGGATGCCTGGAGTCAAAACACCTGGTCTGAGTGGAAAAGTCAAAAGAATCTGGTTTGCTTTGTGTATACAAGACGGGTGTGAAGGGGCAAAAGTATAATGATAATCTACCAGATATGTTCAAAAGTGCTACAAAGGAAAGGGACCAAGATGTCTTTGTATTTACTGAGTTTAGGGCAGCAAGCAATGTAGAAAGATATGAGGGAAAACTCAAGGATTATTAAGCTCTGGAATAAATGGCTTGGAAGACCTGCAGTATTTCAGAAATGGTTTAGAAAATATTAGTACGGACTGAGTTAGGTATAAACAATCATGTACTTGGGTTACGAATAGGAACAAGATGGCTTCTCTGCTCCCTTTCAGTCCTGTCATATATTCTAAGATTCTAAGATCTTATGATTATTTCTTTGATTTTATCAATATCATCCCATACTCTGCCTTATTTGTTGTCCTATATACATTTTCTCTGGTGTTTCTTCTGTTGGCATCGTCCCTCTTTTCCCTACCCTGCTCACTGATGGCCTCAGTGTGTTTGGTTTCCCTCTCTCTTTCCTGAAAGACAGCTTCTTTCATACCATTAGATTTTTTGCACAACAACATCTTATAAAGAGCATTTTTTTTCCGTTACACATCCAGAGTAGGTGTTTTTACCCTGAAATCTTTAAGTACACAAACGTGAATCATTGTTTTTTGTTCCTTCGTCTTCTCTACTTATTCCTTTTTCTTCTTTGCTTTCTGAGTACTGTGATGGGTTGTGCTCTCCTGATGACATGCAGCTTTCTCAGAGCCTTGGGCCAAAATCTCCGTATTAAGAATCTAAACAAAAGTGTAGCTTACAAGCCTAGAAGTGAAAGAAAGGATAAGAAAAAAATCTGTTGGACACTGAGATGATTACAGATGCATAGGTCTATTTTCATCTCATGTTAGTGGCAAGCCTATTTGACTCCATATACAGTCAACAGAGAGAGAGAGAATCATTTCTGGTGGGTGAATCATCCTGACTAACACCTGATTTTCCCATTCATGTTACCAGCAGAAGGACTGTAGGGAGACTTGACTTCTGGTTGAACGGTCTAGGTAAGCCCGCAGGAAAGTAGCGGCAATTCAGGAAGAGCTAGAAGTAACTGATTTCTTCTGCATCCAAAGAACCTGTCTTCACAAGGGGACAGCAGGCATTTAAAGACAATGAGAATTAAGATAAGTTATATTGTCCTAGGATGGTGAGAAAAGGTTTGCAGCACCTGAGTTCTTTACTGCTGCACAGGGATATAACATGCTGTCTGTTTTGAGAACTCTATTTTTAGCTATTATTTTTATTTTAGCTACATTTGGTTGATGTTTAATTTTTGCAGGTTTTCCCAGTTAGTAAGCTATTTTTACCTGAGTAAAACAAAAACTTAGTAAAGCTGTGGGCAAAATCTGCCAATCCACTGGAAGTGACAAAAAATAAAAGACTAGCTAAGCCATGGTAGGGAATGGTGCTTTGATTCACTTGTGTCTCCTATAAATTCATATCTCCTTTCCCTGGCTTGTCCCTTGGCTGTAACTTCTATGTACAGGTTAATCAGGTTGGTTAGAGAGCTCCTTCCAGCTTGGCTCAGTGGGATGAACAATTTCAGTCTTCTGCTAGATATCTAAGGGATTCAAAGAATGCATCCCATTGAGTTAGTTAGCATTGTGTCAGGCAGATCTTAGCTTCTTTTTTTCAGTCTTGCTATTTGATCTTTCCCAGAAAGCAGGATTATATTTATGTGAAGAATAATGTTTTATGTCCTGTCTGAGCTGGTGGAGCCTTCTGTTCATTACCCAGGAGGAAAGAGATCTTTTTCCAGCTCTCTGCACAGTGTGCCTAGCATTTCGCTTTCTCCTCATCCCTTCCCGTTGCATATCCCTTTCATAAGTTCCTCCCAAGATCAACACTTCTTACCATCTCCTGCCTGGTTCAGATAATGCCCACCACCCATTTTCACATCTTCCAAGAAGAGATTTGAGTGTTAGCCTATGGTCATACTGCCTGGGAGAAGCTTCTGGGAGCTCTCCAAGAGGTGCCGTGAGTCCCTGGGAAGCTCTCCTGCAGTACCCACTGGCTGCTGTGGCCTTAGACAGCTCCCTGCCTCAAGTGTGCTGAAGTGCTGTGTTCTTGCACTCTTCCATTAGCCTTTTGGCTACTGGGCTGCATTTAAATGGTGAACTACCCGGAGCTTTCACTTGGTGATTGGAGAGCGCCTCATATAATGGGGTGTTGCTTCATGATGGCTGCTGTTAAATAGTACCAAAGTAATGCAAATAAATAATTTTATTGCCAAGAAGAGCATTTCTTTATTCCCTGCTTTTGTCTTTTTTTTTTTTTTATATTTGTGTTTCATTTAAATTAAAAAACATTCAAATACAACTAGTTTCCTATCTTCCTCCAAAACATTCAATTTTTAGTCCAAAGTACTGAATAACAAACCAGCCAGCATGGAGATTGTTTTTAATCAAATAATTTATCTGCAAGGGCATTACTGTGGTTTGGGAAAACATATATATATTTTTTTCTCAGCAGAAGTCTCTGCTTTCTGTTTAAGTCAATCCTCAATTCTTTGGATTTTCTATTTAGTTTGATCAGTACCTCAAAGAACACTTCATTTGTTTTATTTTTTATTTTTATAATAAAGTATCTTACACCTTTCTTTTTGATCACTTTAACAGTCTGTAACTGAATAATTTACTGCATTGCTCAAAGGAGTCCTCTCTTCACTGTGGGCACATCATCAAGCACATAATGCAAAATAGAAGACATTTACACTTGTAGATGGGTAAATTGCTATTTTTTACTGTAAATAGTACATTTGTCTTCATTTGCTGTTTGAGTTATTCCCAAGCTATCTGTTCGACTGAGCAGAACGAGTCCTGCAGTTTTGACTAGAAGCTGGATTCTGAAGCCTGTCAGAGAGAAGAAGTTATCCACATTTCACACAAGTCTACTGGTCTGTGATCACGAGGCGGCAGAAGACTTGTATGTAATCCCCATCTCTGCATGGGGCGACTCAATCCTGCTTTCCAGAGCACTCTGCGTGGCAGCCTGACAGGTAGTCATGGAAAGGTCATAGAGGGCTGCAATGTTCTTCTGACGTCCTACACAGGAAGGGCTATTGCAACATCCTATGCTAATGTTTTTGTTGTTCTATTTAAAAAATAGCAAAAAGGGACCCAGACATGAGTAAAATACACATTATTCATAAAAACCTCTATTTTATTATTTGGTGCTGCCTTACTTTTTAGTGAAAAACGTTATTAAATGCTTGTAGTTGGATAAGCAAAAGAGAAGACACAAAGTTCAGGACAGGAAATATCAGACTGTCATTAAACCACAGGAAATTTCAGTGCTTGTGACAGCAGCCTGGCGAAAAAGAAGAGAAAGGAGGAGGATGGGTTTTTTAGTGACATGATTCCCATTGGCATACTCAGTGTGTTCCCTGTGAATTAATGCCTCTGCAAATGAACTACTGCAATGGTAAGAGTTATCCACATATTCCATTTATTTTGTAATAGCTGTTAGTCTTACACAGCCTGATTCGATAAAACAGATCATCAGGTCTTGATTTTTGTGTGCTTAATTTAAATTGTAATTAATGTGCATTTAAACATGTGCATTATACATGTAAAATGCAATGCAGAAGTCTCTAAAAGTAAATGAGGATGGGATTACAGTTCAACAAGTTGTTTTGCAGTCCAGTAAAGTCATTGCTGAGTTCCTGCCTGAGTGGGGAAAAAAACATGAGTTTATGTTGAAGGAACAGAATTGCTATGAGGACTACCAACAGCGGTGCCAGTGCGGGGACTTCCTCCTTTGAGCTTCCAGGTACAACCCAAGTCGGAAAGGCTGGTACTACCCCAAGGATCTGCATCGATCCTGGCCAGCTGGCCCCTTCTAGAGTCCTGCAATGATAAAGCCAAATTCCGTGGTTCAATGGCTCATTTTGAGCCATTTCCATGGCTCAGAAGTGAGAGAAGAAATGCGAGAACCTGGAGGAGATGTAAGGAGATAGATGTGTCCTCTTGGGAAATCCATGGTGTTACATGGCTTGGCTGTGTTAATAGGAGAAATAGATACATGAAAGGCGAAGCACAGATATGCACTGAGCTCAGGCTGACAAAATGTGGCACATTAACCTTCACTAAATCCTATGATTTAAATCCCAAGCTGAGTGAAACTGGACATCCAAATAATGGCTTCCATGTGTTGAAGTCCTGTTACAGATTAGATCTATAGTGAAAATACGACAATGGCTTCAACAAAAAGCCTTAACCCTGACTTCTTACACTGTTGTTTTACAGTCATGCTGAGCCAACTCAATGACCATGTAATGACATGTCCTCCTCTGGTCCTTCTCTTCTGCCAGCACACACTTTGGTGTGGCTGGCAATAAAACGGCTTTGAGAGCTCCTCAAGTTTGAACTAGTCCTCCATCTCCCTAAAGGGATTGCCCTGGTCCACTCTGGGGATGTCTTTGAAGTGAGCCACCAACAGGAAGACCTTGGAGAGACCTTCTGAGGGCTCTCACTCTCACGCTTCTTATGGACATTAACTCTTCAGGGTCAAAAGTGCTCAGAAAGTGAAAAGCATCCAAAAACGTTCTAAGCTTTTGTGGAAGGGATTTCAGAAGATTGTCTAGTCCAAACCTTGGCTTTAAAGCAATGAAGTGTCTTTTGTTCTTCCCCTCACATATGTTTTTCTACCCTGTTAGAAATCTTCAGAAGGATATGTTTTTTGTTTCAAGGCAAAATAAGAGAAAATTCCCCTCTTCCATCTTCCTGCCACTTACTGCTCCTTTTTCCTTCTTTTTCTTTTTCTTTTTCTTTTTCTTCTTTTTCTTTTTCTTTTTCTTTTTCTTCTTTTTCTTTTTCTTTTTCTTTTTCTTCTTTTTCTTTTTCTTTTTCTTTTTCTTCTTTTTCTTTTTCTTTTTCTTTTTCTTCTTTTTCTTTTTCTTTTTCTTTTTCTCTTTCCCTTTCTCTTTCTTTTTCTCTTTCTTTTATTGTTATGTACAGATGTGTTGGAATATCTTCATTTGGTAGTGAAATAGATTTGAGTGATGTGTTCTACAATAACTGCCTATGATCTCCATGTAGCTATGGAAAGCCATACATTACTGTGCCTTAGGAGGTGAAATGACAAATGCCTCAGCACAGGCACACCTTTAGCAGGTATTTGTTTTTAAAATAGATAGGTAAACAGTCATGTTGGAACTTGCAAGACTTCTTGGTGTGTAATTATTACTGCCCTATGACTGTATGTCTATATAATGAACACTGTTAATATATTTCAGTGCAGATATTTGCTGAGTTAAGAAGAAACTCTCCTGTTGATTGGAAACAAGCTCTTCATTGGTTTGCAGTAATAAGACCTCAGTTCCTTGACTGTGGGAAGGTCTGAGGAACCTAGAAGGGCCTATCTAAAAGGGTTATTTGGCCGAGATCATTAGGGTAACTGCATTTCCTTCATTTTATATGCAGTCCAAATTGCTGTATTTCTTGCAAATTTTTAATCCTATTCCCATAAGGGGAGGTCACAGAAGGTACTATAGAAGTTGATAATAAAAAAGTGAATGTTTTGGAGTTAAAATGGAAAGTAGAAAACTGGTTGCCTTGTACCAGAAAGTCTTTTACAGTTAGCACATGGCTATGCTGGAATTGAGGTATCCAAAGGTATCCATTGGTAGGTTTACAGGCTTGTAATGTATAAAGTAGGCAAACTGGTCTTAAGAGTAAAATCAAGGCTGTCTGTAATAGTTGGAATATAGCTGTTGTCTTGACAATGTGGGAAGACCCCTATATCTGTGTCATGTGGGAAGACCCCTATATCTGTGTCTTGTCTCTATATGGAGGAAACTTCTGCAGATGAGCGTGCTCTAAGGAAGCCCACTGCTCAGCTTTGCTGGTCCATGAGGCAGAGGTCAGGTGTCCCTTGCTCAGCCATTGTAGAGCAGAACTTTCAATGTGATCCACCTGCTAATCTTGGAGGTCACTTCTTCAGTTCGTATTCTGCAAAGTCATTCCTTAAAAATCATTAGAATCACAGAATAATTATGGTTGGAAAAGACCCTCAAGGTCATCAAGTCCAACTGTAAACTCATGCGGCCTGTACTCATTCCTCATTCCTTGAGTCAATATCTTTTCCTTTTACCCTCAGGTCATTAAGCCTGTTGTACAGTATTGTCAGGATATAACCAAGATATATCTACCTTCTTATCTCTCCTTTTGCTTAGCTATTTGATAACTGTATACTCCCCAAATTGTCATTGTTCTTTTCTTTGTCATTTTACACTGATTATCTGGTACAGACTTCCAGTTGGAAGGGGCTTGATAAACCCAGTGGTCCTCCCTGCTCCACAGTTTAGTGCAGCCATTAGTTGTGTTAAACTTCTATATTCAGACCAACTGTGCTCCCTTGCCCAGTGAAGCCTCACACCACAGATGGAGTCACAGGGCTGAGACGTGCTGCTTGGGTAAATAAATGTGACAACAATGCTTACAGTTACTTCTTCTTCAGCAGCAGTGCCACGTAAGGTCATATTTATTTTCATAGCCTTTGTTTTTGACCTGTTGATTATAAGACCTTATTGTTTCGCTGTTCTGACTACGCTATTTGTCTTTTGTTGTATCTCCTCTGTTGATGAATAGATATCACCAGCAAGCAAGGCATGCCAAACACCCCTGGAATTTGAGTCTCCATGCCAGGTATTTGTTACACAGCAGTCAGAGACAACGTGACACTGCAGGTAGATGATGTACCTTTGTCTATGCCAACAGTGACATCAAAGCAGTCATTTAACTTCTGGTGTACTGAAAAATATCTTGGAGAATGTGAGTGATTTTACAGGGGAATCTGTGAATGTTCACTGTCTTGCTATAGTGTCTTCAATGCCAATGCTTTCCTACAGTCACTGATATATGAGAGTACCAGCTGTCCTTAATTTCTTTGTCCTTCAGTACTATGTAATGTGAAGGTATTATTGGTGAACAAGGAAATAGGAACGAAGCCAGCTAGATGTACTTAGTAGCACAGCAGCTTCTATTCAGCATAAGGCTGTTATTTACCTCATGTTCTTTCCATCACTTAAACCTTTCTTAGCCAATTCAATCATGATGCACTTCCTTTCCATTAAGGTGAGTTTAGTCCCTCTTCTCTGCTGGAGTTTCCCTCTTCATATTACTTGCTTTGAAAAAGAACTCACAAGTTTACTTGCGGGTTTACTTACAGTCTTTATAGGAGTATAGTTTGCTGTCTGAAGCTTTCAGTTCACCTCAGATAATCTGTGTGAATACTGGACTCTTTAATCTTATCTACATTACCAGGTTCAATTTGTTTTAATTGGAGGTCTATTTAGTGCACAGTCGAAGTAGTCTGCCTGTCTTTTCCTTTTTTGGGGGATGGGGTGGGGAGGTTTTAGGGCTTCATTGTCCTTTTCTTCCTTAGGAAAGTCCCAATACATTCTCAGCTATATCAGTGAATCCATTTCTAATGAGTCTCTTAATCTAGTCTACGTGAATAGAAATGGATTCCAAGTCCTTCCAGATGGAAAATTCGTTTGAGGGAGAAGAAGCTGGCAATCATCCCATGATGTTTCCTATTACATAACTGAACCTATCAACTTTTGGTAACTGCTTTTAAAAGAGCCTTGTAATCAGAAAAGCACTTATTTTACTAGCCTATTTGACCACATCATTAAATCCTTTATTACAACTCTTGCAGTGACTACAAATCCCGCAGTTAATCTGAGGAGATTCATCTTGCTCCAAGCGTAAAATACTGGAAATGTATAAAATATTGCTATGCCTGTTTCTAGAAAAACTTTTGGAAGAAAATGTCGATCAGAGATCACCAAATACATTCTTGCTTCTTCAAAATGTGACCAGAACATTTTATATGTAACATATGAATCAGGGACTTCACCGAAGCAACATACTTTATACAATTATATGCCATTGTGAATAAAATAAGTGATTTTACTGTGATGAATATTTTAAGTCACCAAGTGTGGAAGGTCACCTCCAGTTTTATTAATATTAAAATAACATTACAATCTATCTGTGCATTTTTAATACCTATTATACTATATAAAACATGAAAAGTATTGATAATCCTGAAGAACAGATTGTTTCTGTACAGACTTTGGGAAGATTCCCACTGCCAAGCAACTAAAAAATTCTTAACTAGGCTAGAAAATGCTCTACGTAAGTGATCTTTGTCTCCCATCTCAAGATAAAGGTGACTCACTTCTTTGTATGATTAGTTCATGACATTTTTACTTACAGCCAGAACCAGTCTGTCGTTTTATGTCAGCCTTAGAGTCTGGTTCTTAGACCAGCGCTGACTCTTTGCTGAAAACCTCAAAGCAAGCCTTGAGATTCTTGTCAGGACGCTGTCAGGAAACCTGTTATGCTGACCCCAGCTCAAAGCTGGCTTGATAGAGAGCCAGGAGAACACAGGGAAGCCCAGAGCAACAGCATCCTGGAAAGCAGTCACCCCACTTCATGCAAAGTCATTTGCCTACAAGCTCTACAAGCTGTATGTATGAGTTTACTCCTAAACTCTTGGACCAGGACAACTAAAAGAGTCAGTGAGACTCAAAATAAGCATTGACTGTTTAACACTGAGACAGAGAATTTGGATGCTCCTCCATTTTTAATTTGCTGGGAACCAACAGGTCTACAAGCTGCTGCTGTCACCAAGTAAATGCTGTCATCTAAGCAACTGGTCAGGAGCACAGAGGGATGAGTTAATAAATCTTGTCAAAGTCAAGCATAAAAACAACTTCATCAAAATATATCACTGTCAGATAACCTCTTTGCTTTCAATACCAAAGATGAACAAAGAGTCTATTGTTACCACACCACAAAAGCTTGCTGGTCTGGATGTTTCTTTTTTTTTTTTTTCTTTTTTTTCTGAGTTCCTTCAGAATGAAAGAATAGCTGGCAATTTTATTTACAAACATTCCAAGTTCATTCCAGTGGAAGAATGAAAGGCTGGAAAAGCCGCGGCTGCTCTACATCTGTAGAGAAAGCAAATGAGCTGTAAAGCTACCAGATAATATTTTTTGCTGTCTCCTCATTAGGAAACTTTATTTTAAGAGTGACTTATAGAGTTGATAATATTGACTGAAATCTGTATTCTGGATTTGACCCCAGCTCCTGGGATGAGGTTGCACAGCCCACCTAGGAATGGCCTAGCAAAAGAAACCAAAGGTAGCAGCTGTGCTCACTGACCTCTCCTGTGCCTAGGACACCCTGGGGGAAGTGTCTGTTATGTCGAGCAGTTGCATATCCCAAAGTGCAGTCCTGTCCCTTTTCTCATCATTCAGAAGTTCAGCAGCAGCAATCTGCAAGCCTGGCTTGGCAGCCAGCCCAGTAGCACAAGAGCACTCTGCAATGGACTCTCTGAGTTTCTAGACTGTGTGGCTTCATCTTATTCTTTGCATTAGCAACATTTTACTATATCTTCATGGTTTATAGAGAGAAAGATTCTGCAAGTGCAAATTGGGCATATACTCTTTGAGGGACTAAGCAAACCCTTAAAGATGATTAGGGATTTTGAGCTCTCCTTCCGTAAGATATATGGACTCCTTTGCCCTGCAGACAGGAATGGATTTTGAACTTCTGCTCTCAAGCAGATCTCATTCTTGTGTGTGGAATTCCAAGAGCAATGACAGATTGGAAACTCATGCCAAGGTCGCTGGAGCATTTAATAGAGGCTGAGAAAGCCAGTGTCAGTCTTCCCTTTGTCCAGAATCACTTTGGCAGAAGTATGCAGGCTCTTCAAATTCTCTGCGTGGTTCATGTGAGGCGAAATCTAATCTAAGTGTGCTAATCTTGGGGCATTAGATTACATTTAACCTAAATCATTAACAGTTGTTGATTCTCCATGTTATAATAACATTGGCTACAAACGAGATCAAGTCAACAGCGTGCAGGAGACGTCAGTGGGGTGACTGTGAAGTGACAGGCAGCCGCACCAATCCCCAGCCCCTCCGCGCAGCTCGTGCGCTAGCAACCCGGCGCTGGGAGGGCTCAGGGAAGGAGGGGGGCTCCGCACATATGTCCAGAAATTGCTGCAGTGGATGGCTTGGCTCGCCTCTCGCTGCTATTTAAAGGCACATGAGCTGCATGTTAAATTGGGCATTAGTACTTGCCCGGCTCACCGATGTACAGCTGGTTTGCCGGCAGTGCACAGCCATCTTGGTGGGGACTGGAGGGCGAAACGCAGGCAGACCCTGCCAGAACAGAAATATTGGGGCTTCGGGGGCTGCCTGCTGCTTCCCTCAAGATGTCGTTCTCATTAGGGCAACTCTCTAAACCAAAAATCCGTTAGCTAATGAAGTTCATAGTTTGCCACTGTGCTTTGGGTTGCCAGGAGGTGCTAGGTATCTTCCAGGATGTGTCTACTTAGGTAAATTTTTAGCTCGAGATAAGGAGGAGCATTTGCAGGCAGAGGCTTTGTCTTGCCTAACCTAACGCCCCGCTCAGGCGCCCATTGTTAGCAGTTATCAGAGCTCTGCAGGAGGCAGCTCAAAAGCCTCAGGCACATTGATATTTACAGCATACTCATTCTAGGAAAATAAAAAAATGGAATATCTTGAAGTCCATCAATTACTGTTTAAAAGATCTATCAGCCCACAAGCAAATTATTATCAAAAAAGGTTTTAAAATGCAAGTTAGTGTGAGAATGGTAGCACAAAGACACCAAAGCTGGGTCTGTATTACTAAATTGAATTTGCCTACAGCCATTTCCTGGCACTGAGGCGAGCTGGCAAGGAGCAGTCTGCACCCACAGTATTAAACCTCCTTTTCTCCAAAATAGGGTGACCACATGGAAACTAGTGATGTTTCATTATATGTTGATATATATCAGCATAATGTATATATTATAGGATTATATGCTCAGGGAACAGTCCCTAGTCCAAGGCATCTCCTGAACTCGGCACAGAAATTGTCTAGGAGAGGCAGGCACAGGCATAAAATGTGCTGTTATCCGGGATAACGATTTAAGGGTGCAGAGGACTGGGAATGTTCAAAGATGTCCCCAGTGCTGCTAAATGTAGCAGTATAGATTACAGATTTAGTCTGAGAATGTCAGCTTCTGCTATGGAGAAAAAGAAAATTTCAGAAAGGACCAGGGTTGCTCCCCTCCCTTTATGCTCTTCACTGGAACACATCAGACATACTTTGCCCCAAAAGTGCAGGTGGGATCAGGCTCATCATTCATGGAGTGGGTGAACGCACACCTCCTCTGGAGTGCAGTGATGTGTAGCCAAAGAGAATAGCCAGAGAAGCTTTTTTTGTGTGGATTTATAATGCTCTGCTTTACTGTAACTGGAACATTTCTTTGTTTTGTATCCTTAAGTTGCTGATATGTACTCTCAGCTATTCAGAGTTTTGCATCTTCAAATTTCATTTTCATGGTAAACAATGCCAGACAATCACTAAATAAGGCAACCACTACAATATTTCCAATGACTGGAAGACATCAGTACTCAGCTATTTAAACCAAAACAAACAATGAAAAAAATCTCAAGCAGGAGGACTCATGGTTTCTAAGAGCAGATTCATTTGTACATCTGAACAATGTGAAACAGCCCGGCGAGGCTGGCCATGTAAGCAGGGCTGTGGTTTCGTAATGCAGTGTGTGCAGTGACAATGCTGGTTTCAATTATTCTCACTATCACTCATTCCCATCACAGAACTAACATTTCTTGGCAGGACTTTTTTTTCTTTAATTGGATCAGTTCCCTAATCCAGTTCAAAGCGCAGTCCTACAAACAGTTGTACTGCCCCAACTGAGTGCGCTACACACAGACAGACAAAAGATAAGACATGGAGAGCAGGAGCTGAAGAAAGTACCAATCTCTTTGCACTGATGCTGTAGCTTTTTCTGTAACTAAGATCTGCTGCTTTTTGCTTTCTGCACCACCTATGGGTGAAAGGATAAACCAAGATGACTGAATTTTGGATTTCACTACATTACTGCTTTCCAGGCTATCCACTGCCTGCTTTCTAGCATCCTCTTCCCTTCTCAGACTTCACTGATGGTTTGTGCAGTCAGTCTCATCCTTCTCCATTGGCAAAGTGTTGCATATGGCTCATCTTTCCTAGGAGGAATCACTGAGAAGGCAGGACCCACTTGCACTGTAAATATCAGCTGGATATTGCCTGTAAAAGGACTCATAGCTTTGGCCTGTACAACTGCCCCTTCAAGAGCAAATGCCCATTCTGGCCGGACTTCCGTGATCGCTCGAGTTGCTTAATACTTTTTTTGCATCTGCCTTCACTGAAAAGATTAACTGCTATCAGATGGTTAATGCAATTAACGGTAGTGACGAAAGGGTACTGAACTCAAGCTACAGGAGAAGGAACAGATTAGGAACTACTTCAATTAGATGTTTTCAGCTTGGCTGGGTCTGGTGAAAATCACCCAAGAGTACCGAGGGATCTGGCTGAAGCAATCGCAGAAGTGTGTGCAGCTTAAATCAGCTCCCAGGCATCTGTGGTTGAATTATCCAGTCTGGGGATTATCTGTGCCACAGATGCAGAGAGCGTTGGGATCTGACATGCCTTATTAGCAGAAACACCGCATGAGTGAAGCGTTACTGATTCCAGGGTCAGGCTGGCTCTGGAAATAGTGCAACAACTTCCATGGGGGACAAGACTTCTCCTGGAAAGCCCAAATGGCCATGAGCTGGCTGTTGCACTCTTCAACCAGCACCGTACTCCCTGCCAAGCTCCATGAGGATCATTATCTTAAGGTCCATGAGGATCATTAGCTTATATGCAGTGTGAGAAAAGTGGTGTGGGTCATCACTGACCTTGGACCATCTCTGCATTGTTCCCTGTTTCCATCATCCAGAGTATCTCAGCCCTCCAGACACCCCAGCAAGGAGCTGATTATCTGTGAGAAGCTGCAGAAGACTGGAAAAAAGGACAATATTGTTTGTTTGATGGTTAATTTGTTTGTTTGTTTAGAAATGAAGGAAGGAAGGAAGGAAGGAAGGAGGGAAGGAAGAAAGGAATAGTCTTTACATCAAAAATTACTTTTCTTTCTGGAGAGGTTACTGTGAACAGGATACTGAAGGTAGCTGAACCCCCATCTTTTATCTTTTTCTTCTCACAGGTTTTTGCAATTTTCAGTAAACCTTTAATGAACGGGTGAGGAAGCAATGAGAATGGGTAAAAGACAAACTAATTTCGGATAACTCTCAGTAAAAGCTTGAAAATGGTTATAGTTAGCTCCCTATAAAATTCATATTTTAAAAAGGAATTGGCAGAGTATGGTGTTTCCAGGAGGGAGTTGCTTATGTCCCCCAATCTATATGCTACTCATTAATTCTCA